>JAQYXR010000263.1:0-109388 GCA_030545055.2 Neoaliturus tenellus | reverse complement strand
GATGAGTGAGTCAGTTACACATTCGGGAGTATATAATTTAGACTCGCCTACGGCTCGATGGGGGCTCCGCCCCCATGCCCCCTTAGGGGTGTCCCTAAATTTGTAGAATAATTTAAAGTCAAGTATTGAACAGGCTAGTTCCACCAACTAACTGGACAGCGAAGACAGTAACAAAACGGGCTAATACGCACTACTCACAATCAATAATAATAATAACAATAATATCCTTTGAAAATATTTCACGGGACTCAGCCCCCATGCCCCCTAGTTGATTTTACTAATTTCGTTCATCATTCACAAAGTCTCAAATAATGAACTGTCTAGTTCCACCAAAGTACTGAACAGGCTAGTTCCATCGAAGTTTTGAAAAGCTAAGTTTTAAATTACGTGTAGCTCTACTACAAAAATGTGTGATACTAACTCCTCCACGTTACCAACCACTTGGTCTGGAACGTCAACGATTTTAGATGCGGCACAGAAAAATTGCAATGGGGCAAAATTAATCCTAATTAAGTATCTTTAAATTAAATTTTCATAGATAAAAAAATGTAATGTGCCCACTATAGCAAAACAATAATGCTAAAAATAGAAAATAATTGATTATGTGTAAATAACTATTAAAATAATAAAATAATCAAGCTATAATAATGCATAAACTAAAGAAATTGAAAGTAACACTTAAACCAAATCTAGGATCGCCAACCACGATATTAAAAGAATCGGAAAATAAAAACTAATAAAAATCGAAGTATTGAAAAGCTAAGTTTTTAATTTACTTGTAACTCTACTAAAATGTGTGATGCTAACTATTCCACGTCACCAACTACTTAGTCTGAAACGTCAACGAGTTAACATGCGTCACATTAAAATTGCAATGGGTCAAAATAATTCCAAATTAAGTATTTTTAAATGAGATTTTCGTACATTTTAAAAATAATATAATATGCCCATTAGAGTAAAACAATAATGCTAAAAAATAGAAAACAACCAATAATAAGTGTGAAAATTGCTATTAAAATAATAAAAAATCAAGCTATGCTAGTTAATAAACTTAAGAAATTAAAAATACAATTTGAACTAAATATTGTATCGCCAACCACGATATTAAAAGAATCGGCTGATACAAACTAATTAAAAATAAAAACTTGTAAATTTCAGGATATAGAAGAAAAACGTTTGAATTACTGAAATAGCAAATAACATTCAAATCAATAAGCGAAAACAAGAATTAAATAACATGAAAACAAAATAATAGGAAGGAATAAAAACGGGGTGGATCCGCAAAAAACCCCTACTATTAAAAACTACGATTTATAAAAATATGAAATCAAGACCTGTGAAATAATAATTTATTCATAAAAATCTGTTAGTTTTGTTCAGTAGTCATTAAAAAATCCTCTAAAACATATTTTAAGTGTGTATTAAAATATAATACAAAACACTGAATATAAATAAAACAGAAAGATAATAATTAACTGTCTATTATGTGTTGTAGAAAGTAATCGACGCATATAACGTTAAGATCACGGAACAAGCTATAGGGTAAATATATTTATTGCGAAATTCGGCCGACAGCATGACTGGGGGTGAATTTGAATAAGTAGTCGAAAATAAATTGAAAATGAAACGAGAACCTAACATTTAAGTCTGTTGTTTTGATCTAAAGTAATTAAAAAATTCTCAAAAACATAAATTTTAAGTGTGTAAAAAATATAATATAAAACACTGAATATAAATAAAATTGAAAGATAATACTATTACAAACTACTAATTATAAGAATATAAAATCTAGACCTGTGAAATAATTATTTATTCATAAAAAACCTGTTAGTTTTGTTCAATAGCCGTTTAAAAATTATTAACAACATATTTTAAGTGTGTATTAAAATAAAATATAAAACACTGAATATAAATAATGCAGAAAGATAATAATTAACTGTCTATTAAGTATCGTACTAAGTAATAGAAGTATATAACGTTAAGATCACGGCACGATCTAGACAGAAAATTCATAGAATGCGAAATTCGGCTGAGAAGTTCACATGGGGTGAATTTGAATAAGTAATCTAAAATAAATTGAAATGAAACGAGAACCTAATATTTAAATCTGTTCTTTTTGTTCAACACTTATTTAAACATTCTCAAAAACAAATTTTAAGTGTGAAAAAATTTAATATAAGACACTGAATATAAATCAAACAGAAAGATAATAATTAACTATTAAGTATTGTAATCGAAGTATGTTACGTTAAGAACACGGCTCAAGCTTCACAGAAAATCCATTCAATGCGAAATTCGGCCGGAAGAATATTCCCGTGTGAAATTGAATAAGTAATCTAAAATAAATTGAAACAAAACGAGAACATAACATTTAAATCTGTTAGTTCTGCTCAACAGTTATTTAAAAATTCCCTAAGACATATGTATGATGTGTGTAAAAATATAAAAGAAACGAGCTTTCAATGCAGCACAGTCTCATTGCCATTTTGAAGTCAAGTGGATAACGGTTTGTTAAATATGAGGGATACTAACGTTGTCAACAGCAAGAAAGCAGGTGTAGTTAAAAGACATGATTTAAATACAAGCGAGAACTAAGCGACTATTCACCCACAGGGAATTCTCCATAGTAGGAGAAGAAAATTCACCTTTGGTAAACATTCAAGATAGCGCATATGCTGCATTAGCTACAAATTAGGCATTATCACTGTATAAATCATAACGAGTATAACCCTGGGTACCTGGTGAAATGACCCGCTCTCAATGCAGTAAAACACCGTAATTCATATTTAATTGGAGTTCATCCATCGAAGGATACAATGCTTGTATCAAACACGGGTGTATTCGAAAGAGATCATTTAAACACGAGCGAGAACTAAACCTGAAGAGTGATCTACGATACCACGCGGTGATATACACTGATACGGCTGAACTACGTTACCGACAAACCTATATTTTTTACCTTTTTTATAGTTTAAAAGTAAAAAAGTTGTAGTTTTATGATTTTCCCTAAATTGAAACATCTCAAAGAATGTCCATGCCAAATTTCAAGTCTCTAGCTTAAACGGTGGCTTCAGGAATTTAATATCATCAGTGAGTGAGTGAGTCAGTTACACATGCGGCTGTATATATTATAAGACTCGCCTGCGGCTCGATGGGGGCTTCGCCCCCATGCCCCTTTAGAGGGTTGCCCCAAATTTGTTAATTGCTCTAAGTCTCAAGTACCGACAGGCTAGACCCCCCCCTCAAAGGGTTGCCCTAAATTCGTAAATTAATAAAAAGTTGAGTTTAAAATACGTTAGTTCCACGAAAGAACTGCACAGTCAAGACAGTAACAAAACCGTCAAATACACAACGTTGGTCTAAATTTAAGTTAACAAAATCGTTATTTTTAACATTGGTCTTATAGGTTGCTATTTTGGTAACGAAAGAACAACTAAAAGTAAACAAAAATAAAGGAACATAAATTTTAAGCAGTTTTTTAACAGCTGTTAGCTGTGAAGAGTCTGGTGTAGATTTAATAGCTTGATTACCATGACACTATAACAAAAGTCAATTAAAACCAACGAGCAAGGCTCGGTTAACCTGGTACTAAATAGAGATACAATTATGGGAAAATTGACATAATCCAATGCCTCACCCATCTCAAATAAAAACTTGTAAATTTCAGGAGATAGAAGAAAAACGTTTAAATCACTGAAATAGCGTATAACATCCAAATCAATGAGCGAAAACAAGAATTAAAAAACATGAAAACAAAATAATAGGAAAGAATAAAAACGGGGTTGATCCGCAAAAAACCCCTACTATTACAAACTACTAATTATAAGAATATAAAATCGAGACCTGTGAAATAATAATTTATTCATAAAAACCTGTTTGTTTAGTTCAATAGTCATTTAAAAATTTTCAAAAACATATTTTAAGTGTGTATTAAAATATAATGTAAAACACTGAATATAAATAAAACAGAAAGATAATAATTACCTGTCTATTAATTATCATACAAAGTAATAGAAGTTAAGGTCACGGCACGAGCAACACAGTAAATTCATTGAATGCGAAATTCGGCCGAAAGCTTAACTTGGGGTGAATTTGAATTAGTAATCTGGAATGAGGTGAAAATGAAACGAGAACCTAACATTTAAATGTGTTCATTTTGTTCAATACTTATTTAAACATTCTCAAAAACATATTTATAAGTGTGAAAAAAATATCTAATATAAGACACTGAATACAAATCAAACAAAAAGATAATAAATATCTGTCTATTAATTATTGTACAAAGTAATCGAAGTATGTTACGTTAAGATCACAGCTCAAGCTTCACAGCAAAATTCATAACGTTAAGATCACGGCACGAGCTACACAGAAAATTCATTGAATGCGTGATTCGGCTGAGGGGTTCTCATGGGGTGAATTTGAATAAGTAATCTAAAATAAATTGAAATTAAACGAAAACCTAACATTTAAATCTATTACTTTTGTTCAACACTTATTTAAACATTCTCAAAAACAAATTTTAAGTGTGAAAAATTCAAATATAAGACACTGAATATAAATCAAACAGAAAGATAATAATAAACTGTCTATTAAGTATTGTACAAAGTAATCGAAGTATGTTACGTTAAGATCACGGCTCAAGCTTCACAGAAAATCTATTCAATGCGAAGTTCGGCGGAGAATAATCCCGTGTGAATTTGAATAAGTAATCTAAAATAAATTGAAACAAAACGAGAACCTACATTTAAATATGTTAGTTCAGCTAAACAGTTATTTAAAAATTCCCTAAAACATACGATATTTATGATGTGTGTAATATATAAAGGAAACGAGCTTTCAATGCAGCATAATCTCATTGCTATTTTGAAGTAAAATGGATAACGGTTTGTTATATATGAGGGATACTAACGTTGCCAACAGCAAGGAAGGAGGTGTAGTTAAAAGACATGATTTAAATACAAGCGAGAACTAAGCGACTATTCACCCGCCATGGGAAATTAATTCATAGTAGGAGAAGAAAATTCACCTTTGGTAAACATTCAAGATAGCGCATATGCTGCATAAGCTACAAATTAGGGAATTATCACTGTATATATTATCTAGTATAACCCTGGGTCCCTGGTGAAATAACCCGCTCTCAATACAAAATAACGCCGTAGTTTACAATATATATTAGAGTCTATCCATCGAAGGATACAATGAGTATATCAAACACGGGTGTAGTTGAAAGAGATCATTTAAACGCGAGCGAGAACTAAACCTGAAGAGTGATCTACGATACCACGCGGTGATATACGCTGATACGGCTGAACTACGTTACCGACAAATCTATATTTATTACCTTTTTTATAGTTTAAAAGTAAAAAAGTTGTAGTTTTATGATTTTTCCTAAATTGAAACATCTCAATGAATGTCCATGCCAAATTTCAAGTCTCTATCTTAAACGGTCGCTTCAGGAATTTAAGATCATCAGTGAGTCAGTCAGTTACACATGGGGATACAAAGTAATAGAAGTTAAGGTCACGGCACGAGCAACACAGTAAATTCATTGAATGCGAAATTCGGCCGAAAGCTTAACTTGGGGTGAATTTGAATTAGTAATCTGGAATGAGGTGAAAATGAAACGAGAACCTAACATTTAAATGTGTTCATTTTGTTCAATACTTATTTAAACATTCTCAAAAACATATTTATAAGTGTGAAAAAAATATCTAATATAAGACACTGAATACAAATCAAACAAAAAGATAATAAATATCTGTCTATTAATTATTGTACAAAGTAATCGAAGTATGTTACGTTAAGATCACAGCTCAAGCTTCACAGCAAAATTCATAACGTTAAGATCACGGCACGAGCTACACAGAAAATTCATTGAATGCGTGATTCGGCTGAGGGGTTCTCATGGGGTGAATTTGAATAAGTAATCTAAAATAAATTGAAATTAAACGAAAACCTAACATTTAAATCTATTACTTTTGTTCAACACTTATTTAAACATTCTCAAAAACAAATTTTAAGTGTGAAAAATTCAAATATAAGACACTGAATATAAATCAAACAGAAAGATAATAATAAACTGTCTATTAAGTATTGTACAAAGTAATCGAAGTATGTTACGTTAAGATCACGGCTCAAGCTTCACAGAAAATCTATTCAATGCGAAGTTCGGCGGAGAATAATCCCGTGTGAATTTGAATAAGTAATCTAAAATAAATTGAAACAAAACGAGAACCTACATTTAAATATGTTAGTTCAGCTAAACAGTTATTTAAAAATTCCCTAAAACATACGATATTTATGATGTGTGTAATATATAAAGGAAACGAGCTTTCAATGCAGCATAATCTCATTGCTATTTTGAAGTAAAATGGATAACGGTTTGTTATATATGAGGGATACTAACGTTGCCAACAGCAAGGAAGGAGGTGTAGTTAAAAGACATGATTTAAATACAAGCGAGAACTAAGCGACTATTCACCCGCCATGGGAAATTAATTCATAGTAGGAGAAGAAAATTCACCTTTGGTAAACATTCAAGATAGCGCATATGCTGCATAAGCTACAAATTAGGGAATTATCACTGTTTATATTATCTAGTATAACCCTGGGTCCCTGGTGAAATAACCCGCTCTCAATACAAAATAACGCCGTAGTTTACAATATATATTAGAGTCTATCCATCGAAGGATACAATGAGTATATCAAACACGGGTGTAGTTGAAAGAGATCATTTAAACGCGAGCGAGAACTAAACCTGAAGAGTGATCTACGATACCACGCGGTGATATACGCTGATACGGCTGAACTACGTTACCGACAAATCTATATTTATTACCTTTTTTATAGTTTAAAAGTAAAAAAGTTGTAGTTTTATGATTTTTCCTAAATTGAAACATCTCAATGAATGTCCATGCCAAATTTCAAGTCTCTATCTTAAACGGTCGCTTCAGGAATTTAAGATCATCAGTGAGTCAGTCAGTTACACATGGGGCTGTATATATTATGGACTCGCCTACGGCTCGATGGGGGCTCCGCCCCCATGCCCCCTTAGGAGTTGCCCCCTAGTTTGAACTAATAAAAAGTCAAGTTTGAAATAGTTTAGTTCCACACAAGATCTGAACAGCCAAGACAGTAACAAAACCATCTAATACTCTAAATTCACAATCAATATTAAAAAGCTTTAATAATCTCCTATTAGTAGGTTTTAATACCCCTCCTTAGTAAATAGTTTTAAAAAATTGAGCTGCGAAATAAATATTATTTATGTAAATATTTTAGGTGTTATACTTGATGGAGGGTCCAACCCAATAATTGGTTGCCCCAATTCCGTAAATTACTGTCAAAACCTCATACAATGAACAGGCTTGTTGAGGGCTCAACTCCAACGACAGTAACAGAAGCCGCCAATACACACTACTCACAATAAATAATTATAAGCTTTGAAATTTGCCCACGGCTCATGGTTTAATCCCACTCCCTAGTTCCCCTTAATTCGTTAAAAAATATAATGGAGTTGTGTAACATTAATGAACTATGTAAATAATCATGCTCAAAAGTTGTTGTGTAAAAATTTGGAGATACGATTATGATTGCACAAGATTGAGGTAGCTGTATTCTGAAAAGATAAAAGTGGAATGAAATTATAAGTTTATATAGAGGACCGTTGTATGTAATAGTAGGAAAAAAGGGACAAAATCAAATATTTGAAATTACAAAAATATATGGTATAAGCTAAGATGCTTCAGTTCCGCCACGGGGTGGCCAAGAAACGCAGGAATCATATATGTACCATATAGAGAAACGATAACAATTTTATCATTCACAATCAGCAATTATTAATTTAACAATTTTAAATGTTATATATATATATTAGTTCAGAAAATTAATAAATATAGAGCCCTATTAGTATGTAATAGATCACAGGGTATTAGGTACAATAATTATGAAGTCTTAAAGTCTTTATATAGTCTTAAAATGAAGAAAGTTGCAACTTAAGAACCATAAAATCGGCGTACATTATGCATTTTCAACCAATGGTAGTAAAAAAAAAAAATTGTGAAATAATAGCCAAAAAAGGATTATTGGTTTAGTTAAAATATACTGAAAGAGTTACAATAATAATAAGCACAGAATAGTTTTCAATTACAACAATAATAGGGTTAATCGAGACTTTAGGTGAGAGCACTGCATTGAGGAAGTTTGACGGACAAAGTGGCAGCGAGAAAAATTATTATTGAGTTTAATTCAATTGATTATTATAATATTTCTCAGCCTGATGGGTCATCAGATATGTAGATGGTCTTAAAAAAACGTCGAAAGTAGGTAAACGTTAGCGAAGGTAAGAATGGAAATTTCAATCGTTCTATAACTTAATACGTTCAATCGTTTCTTAAACTAAAATCTAAGCCTGATTGGACAGCAGCAAATAGGTCAAAGACCGGATGTCAAACGTGTTGGGACATGTTCAACTCTTCAAAGTAAAACTGCACCAAAACTATCAACTGAAGCGCTATATTCAATCTGGGGATTCATATAGAGAGACAGCATACAAATAGTAGAAAATTAAGTATAATTACTGTATTAGGTAATTTTTTGTGCGAAAACCTACAAGAAATTTTCCAGCATGAGAAAACTAAAGTCTATAAATGTAATAAGACCTAAAATATTTTTAGCAATTAATCATTTACTTTACGGGCGTTACTGCAGCAAAAAATATGCAGTACTAAAATAATGTTTAAAGTATTCGCACAAGCTTCGCAGAGCTCACCATAGTAATAATAAAATTAATAATATAAAATTATAACAAAGTATTCCAGCACTACGCTCAATCGTCTCTCAAAAGACTAGAGTAATAGCAATATGCAATATGAACAAATGAATTTAAATAAAACGAAACGAGAACCTCACATTTCAATCAACATTTTCGTATTACTTTATTGTACGTGCATTAAATTTATTTCACCATCCTTAAAACAAATGTAATACTACAGTTACAGCTATATTACAATATACTGTAAACTGAAATTTGCACTAACGTAGTTTATATACAACATTTAAGATCACTGCTCTGTGAACTGTCGCAAAAACATCATCAGGAACAGGTGTGGTTAAATGACATAATTTAAATACAACCGAGAACTAAGCGACATTAACTTTACTATAGAAATCAAAGCGGACATCACCCGAATGTAGAGATACGCTTTCGATTCAGTAAACTTCATTTTCAATAATAACACAGCAATCAGAAGGAAAACATACGCAAACAACCTTGTGCCCAATTGAGAATATTGATCGGGAAGAGGTGTAGTTAAAAGACATCATTTAAATACAAGCGAGAACTAAGCGACTATAATAGCGCTCCGAGCGACATCTTAAAAACCAACGTACTTTTTTACTGACACCTCGTCTTTTTAGAAATTTTTTTATAGTTGAAAGTTGAAAATTTGTAGTTTTTGGGCATTGATACTGTATAAATCAAAGCGAGGTTTACCCTGGTGAGATAACCCACTCTCAAAACATCGAAGTACCGTCGTCTAAACAAGACGTTCTTGTTTGAATGGAATATAATGTTTGTATCAAACACGGGTGTAGTTAAAAGACATCATTTAAACACGACCGAGAACTAAACCTGCAAAATGATCTACGATACCACGACCACGTGGTGATATACGCTGATACGGCTGAACTACGTTACCGACAAATATATATTTTTTACCTTCTTTATAGTTTAAAATTAAAAAAGGTAAAGTTTTATGATTTTCCCTACATTGAAACATCTCATAGGATGTCCATGCCAAATTTCAAGTCTCTATCTTAAACGGTCGCTTCAGGAATTTAAGATCATCAGTGAGTCAGTCAGTTACACATGGGGCTGTATATATTATAGACTCGCCTGCGGCTCGATGGGGGCTTCGCCCCCATGCCCCTTTAGAGGGTTGCCCCAAATTTGTTAATTGCTCTAAGTCTCAAGTACCGACAGGCTAGACCCCCCCCTCAAAGGGTTGCCCTAAATTCGTAAATTAATAAAAAGTTGAGTTTAAAATACGTTAGTTCCACGAAAGAACTGCACAGTCAAGACAGTAACAAAACCGTCAAATACACAACGTTGGTCTAAATTTAAGTTAACAAAATCGTTATTTTTAACATTGGTCTTATAGGTTGCTATTTTGGTAACGAAAGAACAACTAAAAGTAAACAAAAATAAAGGAACATAAATTTTAAGCAGTTTTTTAACAGCTGTTAGCTGTGAAGAGTCTGGTGTAGATTTAATAGCTTGATTACCATGACACTATAACAAAAGTCAATTAAAACCAACGAGCAAGGCTCGGTTAACCTGGTACTAAATAGAGATACAATTATGGGAAAATTGACATAATCCAATGCCTCACCCATCTCAAATAAAAACTTGTAAATTTCAGGAGATAGAAGAAAAACGTTTAAATCACTGAAATAGCGTATAACATCCAAATCAATGAGCGAAAACAAGAATTAAAAAACATGAAAACAAAATAATAGGAAAGAATAAAAACGGGGTTGATCCGCAAAAAACCCCTACTATTACAAACTACTAATTATAAGAATATAAAATCGAGACCTGTGAAATAATAATTTATTCATAAAAACCTGTTTGTTTAGTTCAATAGTCATTTAAAAATTTTCAAAAAC
This sequence comes from Neoaliturus tenellus, assembly GCA_030545055.2. Lineage (NCBI taxonomy): Eukaryota > Metazoa > Arthropoda > Insecta > Hemiptera > Cicadellidae > Neoaliturus > Neoaliturus tenellus. The sequence goes on along the minus strand of JAQYXR010000263.1, from coordinate 98,720 downwards.
ATATTTTAAGTGTGTATTAAAATATAATGTAAAACACTGAATATAAATAAAACAGAAAGATAATAATTACCTGTCTATTAATTATCATACAAAGTAATAGAAGTTAAGGTCACGGCACGAGCAACACAGTAAATTCATTGAATGCGAAATTCGGCCGAAAGCTTAACTTGGGGTGAATTTGAATTAGTAATCTGGAATGAGGTGAAAATGAAACGAGAACCTAACATTTAAATGTGTTCATTTTGTTCAATACTTATTTAAACATTCTCAAAAACATATTTATAAGTGTGAAAAAAATATCTAATATAAGACACTGAATACAAATCAAACAAAAAGATAATAAATATCTGTCTATTAATTATTGTACAAAGTAATCGAAGTATGTTACGTTAAGATCACAGCTCAAGCTTCACAGCAAAATTCATAACGTTAAGATCACGGCACGAGCTACACAGAAAATTCATTGAATGCGTGATTCGGCTGAGGGGTTCTCATGGGGTGAATTTGAATAAGTAATCTAAAATAAATTGAAATTAAACGAAAACCTAACATTTAAATCTATTACTTTTGTTCAACACTTATTTAAACATTCTCAAAAACAAATTTTAAGTGTGAAAAATTCAAATATAAGACACTGAATATAAATCAAACAGAAAGATAATAATAAACTGTCTATTAAGTATTGTACAAAGTAATCGAAGTATGTTACGTTAAGATCACGGCTCAAGCTTCACAGAAAATCTATTCAATGCGAAGTTCGGCGGAGAATAATCCCGTGTGAATTTGAATAAGTAATCTAAAATAAATTGAAACAAAACGAGAACCTACATTTAAATATGTTAGTTCAGCTAAACAGTTATTTAAAAATTCCCTAAAACATACGATATTTATGATGTGTGTAATATATAAAGGAAACGAGCTTTCAATGCAGCATAATCTCATTGCTATTTTGAAGTAAAATGGATAACGGTTTGTTATATATGAGGGATACTAACGTTGCCAATAGCAAGGAAGCAGGTGTAGTTAAAAGACATGATTTAAATACAAGCGAGAACTAAGCGACTATTCACCCGCCATGGGAAATTAATTCATAGTAGGAGAAGAAAATTCACCTTTGGTAAACATTCAAGATAGCGCATATGCTGCATAAGCTACAAATTAGGGAATTATCACTGTATATATTATCGAGTATAACCCTGGGTCCCTGGTGAAATAACCCGCTCTCAATACAAAATAACGCCGTAGTTTACAATATATATCAGAGTCTATCCATCGAAGGATACAATGAGCATAACAAACACGGGTGTAGTTGAAAGAGATCATTTAAACGCGAGCGAGAACTAAACCTGAAGAGTGATCTACGATACCACGCGGTGATATACGCTGATACGGCTGGACTACGTTACCGACAAATCTATATTTTTTACCTTTTTTATAGTTTAAAAGTAAAAAAGTTGTAGTTTTATGATTTTTCCTAAATTGAAACATCTCAATGAATGTCCATGCCAAATTTCAAGTCTCTATCTTAAACGGTCGCTTCAGGAATTTAAGATCATCAGTGAGTCAGCCAGTTACACATGGGGCTGTATATATTATGGATAAATATCTCGGTATGACATTTAATACTACATTAAACAAATCCTAAAGAAAGACTTTTGAAAGTAGTATATATCAAATAGGAATTCAAACAAATAATAATATGTTTGATTTGATTAAGAAAAAACTATCAATGAATAAGGACGACGATGACAATCTAAAATATGATCGATCAGGCATATACAGGTTGAGGTGTTCAGATTCTGAAAATACTTAGATAGGCCAAACCGGGCGAACATCTTGCTTCAATGAACACATCCAATCTTTGAGAAACAATAACCAAACATCACAGAGATCCAACTTCGCCGAACATCTCCTAAAAACAAACCACACATACAAGAGCATTGAGGAATATCATTTAGAATTTATTGAAGAAAGGCAAAGAAATGGACTCAAGAGAACAGTTCCACATTTATACGAGCCAAGAAGAATACTTACTGAACTCTCAATTGACGACAGACAATCCTATTTTTTGAAAAAATAAAAGAAATCCATACCAAATAAACGAAAAACCAACAAGTGATAATTTTTAGAAACAGATGTTCTTTTTGTAATGTTTATTAGTTTTTTTATATACAAATAGTTAAATACTTGTTTTTGATAGTTTTATCTTAACTCAATAATTATAAATATTTATTGATATAAACTCAAATAACGTAACATTAAAATGGTCGTAATGTAATCATGATCAAGAATGGTCCAAAACTTCTGTATGATTTCATCTGGGTTCTTTCAGTTTAAATTCAAACTAACTTTCTTAAGTTACATTCTACTGTTTTACTGGCAATCAAAAGCCAGGAAATCTTTTATTTCGACGCAAAAGCTTTGTTTTATTCCACTTAAACTGCTCAAATAAGCTTTTTTGGGGGAAGGGGGATTATTACCATAAATTGTTATGAGAAAGGGGACTACAGGGATTCTAATAGGTTACGGGTTTCTTGATCCACAGGTCGCCTACTATTATTTACCATATTATCGCAGATTGATAGGTTTTTATCGCTTCTCCCCATATACCCCCGTCGCAGCAGACCTGATTAGTCAGCAAATTTCGTACAGAATTTATTTTAACTACCCATGAACACCCTTTCAGTGTGATTGTATGTTTGCTACGATATGGGTTTTGTAAAGAAATATTTGTTAACTACTTAGCGAGTGTACATTCCAAATTTTATCAAGTTTCGTTGTTTTTTTATTCTTTATTTTCCCCATAAACACCTTGGGGGTGTTTATGTAGGGTTGCCGCCCTATGGCTTTTGTAAGCAAATATAAAATATCCCCTTCCCAGTGAATGTGCATACAAAATCTCTATCGAGCCATGTAAATGAATAAGTAAAATAGAGGGCTTTGTTGATTGCCCTTAAGAATATTGTATGAGACATATTTTTCCATAACCATTTAAGCTAAGTCACAAATTTAAAATACTTGATTTTTTTACTCATTTAAATTGTATAAATTAAAATGGTAAAATTTTATAAATTAAGCTAAAAAATTCCAAAACCCATTTTATACCTAATTGAAACTCCATAAGACTACGTTAACATTGTCTGGTTTGCGAACTCGATCAAGTAAATGCTGCCTTACACCCCTGTTCCAAATTTAAATACTATATGAATTTGAACAAATGGTGTTTTTGGCTTCTAGGAACCTCAAAACGAAAAAGTAGCACTGTCCCGGACTTAGATCTTACGGTGACTACTTCCGTAATAGTGTATTCCCTATAGGCAAATTCGCTAAAGGAATAACATTATTCTATACATTTTAAATTTGTTTAGCATTATTCTATACAATACTTAAAATTGTCATCCTGTGATGATTTTAAACTTCACAATGAAACACGCAGCCTCTTTAAAGTGCTATGTTTTGCGATAAGCTTAATTAATTTGTTATGTATTTTTCATGTTAAGTTACCACTTAACACAATAACACAAATAAAATACCGTAGTATTTTATTAAGTTAAAAATACTTATTTTACTTAATAAAATAGTACAGTATTTAATATGTGTTATTCTGTAGAAACTATACATGTTGTAAAAAGTAAGCAAGAGGTAATCACTGTAATCGCATTTATTAAATTATTTATTATGCTCTCCAACATCATTAACATTCCCAAACAGATTTCTAAACATGGTATTCTGAAGCAATTTTCGCCCTAACTCCCAAATACCAGATTTGCTTGCCATTGTATATCATCTATCTCAATACCTGTATTAGCTGATATTTCAACAAACCCAAACCAACATAATGGTGTCAAATTACCCATCGAGAGCAATATTGTTTATTCTTAAAAACATGTTGAGTTACTCTTGAACAACACACAATTAAAAGAGAGGGACTTTTCAATCACCCTTTACATTGTGTACAGGGTGACTTTAACATCCGTTACCAAACTTTATAATATTGCTAATTGGGTCAAAATAAGCAAAAAAGGTCATATAAAGTTCTAAGATGCATATTTACCCAGATATCACCCATTTTGATTTTTCCACTTTATGCTTTTTATTTCAGTGATGGATTGATGTAGAAACTTCATATTTGACATGGGCCTTTATAACACCAACGTCTATATCAAAAATTAAAAAAAAATATGCAATGTATTTTTTTTAAATGGCGGTAATTTTAAATTTTTAAATTGAAGAATCTTAAATCCGGTAAATTTTATCGAACTTTAATGGGCACAAAAAGTTGAGAAAATTTAATTATCTAACCAATGATACCAAGTTTGTAAGGATCTAAAAACAAATAATGGAGTTAATGTGATTTTTTAGCAGGGAAACGTTGATTGTGCATTATAGTTAATGCAAATTAAGGTTATTTTAATAGAAAAACACAATAACTTAAGTATGTGTTTACAATCTTGGTATTATTGGTTGGATAATTAAATTTGTCAATATTTTTGTACCTTGTAATATTTTGAAAAAATATCTGATTTTTAAATATTTGACTTTAAACATTTAAAATGGCCACCATTTTAAATATATACATCGCAGAAAAATCATTTTTATTGAGGAGATGGAAATTGGTTTACAGGTCCATGCCAAATATGAACTTTTCACATGAATCCGTCACCGAAATAAAAATTTGTAAGTGTAAAACACAAAACGGCAGATCTCTGGGTAAATATGTGTATTAGGACATACATGAAGGTATGAAATTTTTACCCAATAAGCCATTTTATCAAGTTTGTGGCGGACTTTCAATACATCCTGTATAAAATAGCTAAAACAACATTTGTTCGTTTATCTGAATCATATTAACTTTTGGAAATGGAAATGAAAAATATTATTTTTACACTTTTAAAACATAGTTTCAGGATTGAAGAGAAAACTAACCTTTTAATTTTTAGGAGGGATATTTCAATTTAAAGATGTTTTGCTCTTAGAAATTTGTTGCAAACTTTTACCTGTTGTTAAAGTTTACTAAACGTCGTATGTTTTATCTTAAAGAAACCGTTATAATACTGGGAAATTGATCTTAGTCCATGAAAAGAGGATAGGAGTAACTGGAGCTTACACAAACGGAAATAAGACTCTACCATCCACAGACGCAGTGATGGAACCACCTTTCCACTCCTCCTACTCCAAATGTTCTAAAACCGGGCACTCATGTATTGATTATTGTAGCGTTGTTTGACAACTTAATCATAGAATTTTGAAATATTATTCCTAGAGTTTTTACAAATTTGCTCGAGATTCACCAGTTAAAATGTAATAGAATCAAAAGAGTACTATTTACTGTTTCTAGCTTTTATTCATAATGAAAGGGTTGAATAAAATCCTAATGAAACGAATCTAGTTTAAGTCAGTATGTTGACCAATCAAGATGTGACGAAATAAAAACCAAGCGAAATTGCCCAACGATTTCGAACATGACTTTTCACCATATTCAATGCTCTTTATGTGTGCCTGAATACAATTGTTCAGGTTACCTTGACGTTCTCATATTAACAATGACAATATTTCTGATGTTATATAATTTATTTTTCAGGGAGAGGCAGTAAAAATGCATTACGCACACAGGTGGCCAGCCTGTAGTGTGGGGCTCCCCTAAAAAACGGGTTTCCCCACTAAAAAACCTCCTCTACTCTTTAGGATTCTAACCTGTAATTGTTTATCACATTACGTCAGGCTAGGCCTAAATTTGGCTTACGCCAGTGGGGCTCGCTCCTTATGCAGCAGCTCGATCAAGGGATCTGGGCCACTTTGCGGTCCAGATCGGTTTTCTTTTCAAGAAGGATGCCCCGGACGAACTGTGATAAACAAACCCAGTTGTCCTCCGAAAATGCCTCCGAAAATGCACCAAAAATTTGTGCGGCCTCCAGGCGGGGCCCTTCCCAACGAGGGCAGTGGAAGAAGGTGTGCTCCGCACCGTCGGGAATGCCCGGACAATAAATGCAGTCGGGTGAACCGGTCTTGCCCATCCGGTTCAGGTTCAACCGAAAATAGCCGTCCCCATGCCGCCGTTCAACCCATGGTTGGACCTGCTTGATAAGTCGCGCAGTCCATCGTCCTCGGGTGTCGTGCTCCCAGATGTGTTTCCACTGCTGGAAGGTTCGGGAGAGCTCTTCTTTTCTTGCCGTATACATTTGCTGATCTTACCTTAACTCTGATAAATCGTCTTCCTCTCTCCTGCCAAGAGGTTGACAGGGTTGACTCCGGCGACCACCAGGACGGCAGGCTTGGACACTGTCCGGTAGGCGGAACACACCCGGAGCGCCGCCGCTTGACGCAATCTGTATAGCTCTTTATCTAGAGCGTCTGCCCACACCTCCGCTCCATAAAAAAGCACTGACTGGACCACGGACATCAACAGACTTCTTCTGCCGGATTGGGGATCCCCGACATTCGCCATCAGCCTACTAAGGTAAGTGACTACCTTAGCGGCCTTGTCCGCCGTACGGATATCTTATATAATAAGCCATATTTATTAATAAGAATGTTTATATTTTTTGTAGCCTTATTGGTTTTTTCTATTTTAACATTGAACTCTGATGAAGGTGGCCACAGTGCTGTCGAAACTGTTAGTTGCTAAATAAAGAATCCTAAAAGCATTTCCAATAATTGCAATATTGTTTTCCAATTTCGTGTAAAGTTTGTGTAACTTGACTCCACGTCGCATCTCTTTTTCAGCGATCGGTCCCCTGGGGCTCATCAGGCAAACTTGGAACCAACTTGGATGACTAAGCTTAAAGTCACTTGGGTTATCAGGGGTGAATGATTAATGGTAAAGAGATCCTAACTCGTCGAGTTTTTAAAGTCAATAAGCTATTTACAAGACTACGAATTGTAAAGAAAGGTGTCAGAAATTTTCTTTTAGTAAATATATCTTATTAGTTTTCATCCGTGACATATAATAAATTGTTTTAAAATATGAGCAGTATTTTTCGTCAATGTCACAAGTATTTTCTTTCGGATTTTTTAAAAATCGTTTCTCATAGATTACATTTTCTTGTTCCTCGTCCAAGGTGTAGGTATTAGTCACGTCAAAAAAGTTCTGTTTTCATTTATTTAACTTAAATATGGCCCGAGATACCTTTTTATAACACAGTGTACAGTATTGGGCTATTTCTGGAAACAGCTAATGCGAAAGTGGACGTTTTTATGGAGCACGGCAAACTCATCGGCTGATTTTTTGTGGCACTTTTCTGTTTCGTACTTGTACCAAAAATAAATGTTCTTTATTTGTTTTCCGTATTAGTGCTTTTTTATTTTACTGTTTACTAACATAACGTTCCCAGTCTCTAATTGAAATTATCATGTCTTTCTTTAGGGGATTTGATTTACTTATAAAAAGACGGAGAAAACTAGCTAATTTACACACAAATATGTGTAATCATAATTAATTATCATTAATATGGTTGACAAGTTCACAGAGTTTCGTCACCGGGGCATAACCATTTCCTATTATACTTCCTCATGTTTGGGTGCTTCCCCCAAGGTTCCCAAAGTGCTTCCGCGTGCTTCCCAAACTATACAAAAAAGTTACAATAGGACTCTATGGGAATGACGAATACATTGAACAAATTCGCGATGTTAGTTAATATCGTCGTTGATAGAGCAATCGAGCCTCTAGATTGTTGATGAGTCAAACGATGTGTCAGCATAGGCTACTCAGTCCAGTCAGCTGTGTCGATAGTTATAACACACATTCTGGTGAACCACTTCCATGTTGAGTCACACCGATGCTTGTCTGTTTATCGAGTGTAGATCCAGAGTTATCTGAAATAACATGTTGGTGTATTTCTTTGTATATTTTTGCGGTATGTATTTTCCAATAAGTTCCGTTATTTGGAATAGATCCCAAGTTAAACCCATGCAATAATATACACTAAACAACCATAGACGTTTTGCTGTTGAGTCATTCAACTCAATTGATCAATTTTAAGTTTTTATTTTATACTTTTCAAGACGTTTTCTACTAGGCCTACTATTAAAATTTTTTTGTTTTATGTGTATATTTTATATTGCCTTGACGTCTTAATATATTTTATATTCGGATGTACAATACTTACGCAATAACAAACTGAGGGGTCAAATCTAGTTGTCTTCACGCTTCACGCGTGCACTCGAACGCTATGCCGTTCATCACTGGAGTAACGAAAGAAACAGTTTATAATACAGTAGGCCTACAACATTTCACCAGCATGTGTATGTGAAGTGTCTTGTAAGCGTTCCTCAGATTGTCATTACGTAAGTTATAAATTCAAATAATATCAGTGTCCTCTCATTATTATACAATTACAATACAACATGAAAGAATTCCTGAGGAATAAACTATTAAACCAATAGCTTTTTGTCTTCTATTATGTTGGTTTTAAAATTATTCATTATAAATGAATATTTATTATATAGCTTTAACTTTTTTAAAGGAATAACTTTTGAATTTTTAGGTTAGATTTGTTTTATATTGCTCTAAAATGGTAAGTTGTGACATAGGCAAATACAAGTTTTCAAAAGATAAAGAAAAAAATGAAGTTTTGAAAAATCTTAAATATTTCAGGTTAGATCATTTTAAGGGTCATTCGATAATGAGCAATCTCGTAACTTAAACCCAACCTGTAAAGGTCGATAGTCAAAAGTGTTTATATTTTTAAATGTCTGAGATTGTAATGGAAAGTTTTATCGCATACCATTTCCAGTTCAATCATCCCTTGAAGTCAGGTTTGTCATATTAAACCCCACTAAGACCTTTAATTTGTTGTAAATATCATACTATCTTACTTTTAAGATAACTTTGAAGACTTCCTCCCTAGGGCGACTCCTGGTCATTAAAAAACTTATTGAAACACATCTGGAAAGAGGGTACCAAAATAAAAACTTATGGTTCGTAGCCAGGAGCTACTAGCTATATTCAAGCCTTAACTTTGTACTTGTTCCTCTCAGTAATAGTTTTAAATATTGACAGGATGTGTATTTTGTGATGGTATACACAATAAGCCCGGCAAAGGAACGCTTGAACCAGCAAGGAAGGAATTGGAATTATTACGACGAAAACTTAACGACCTAAAAAATATCCAAAATGAATTACTTCGTGAGAAGAGAAATCTAAGACACCACGGAGATTTAGAAATCGAATCTCAAACACAAAAGGCATCATTTACAGTGGAAAACAAAGATGGAAAAACCGAAGGGGTAGTTGAAGATGGACAAAGAGAAAAGCAACTACAAAAAGGAGTGAAAAAAATCGCTAAAGCCGCTTGTCGGTGTGCCTGCTTCGTATCGAAGACGATTTCGAACGTGGTTAAAATTTGTTATGGTAAATTACGATCTTGGTGCTGCAAAGAGAAGCCAAGTAAGTGGTGGTCATATCACAGATTGTTCTTAAAGCTTATGAAACGTTGAAATTATACCAAAGTATAGGAGGCTGCATATTATATCTTTAAAGTTCAAGTTCAAATATAATTCGAGTTATCCATTGAATTCTTAGTTATAAACGTAATTAGTTACAAACGTAGCTATAAATATAATAAACATAAATGTAATTACGACGTGTAGAGGTTTAATTAGCTTGAGATAAACTTCTGTGTGGTTTATACTTCGACAAGGACAGGTTTTTAACCAAAGGGATTGAAAGTAACTCAAATTACCGAAGGGTCTTTAGTTTACAGCTAAAGACCCGGTCTGTATTCACACTAATAGTTTCATATCCTATTCTGGTTTTTATGCAAATCTTACATTCGATGTTACTATAAAGTTTCAGTCTTATTTAAAAAAGCATTATCTTTTTTATCCGTCCGAGTCCTTAAAAGTTGTCATTTAACCATAGAGTTTATTAAATATTTTGTGTATATTTATGCCAGAACGACTCATTTTTTACATTCTAAAAGAAAACAGTTTTTTGGTGAATTGGTTGCGACTTTCTCCTGACGTAACTTCATGTGATTTATTGTTGCAACGGTACAAGTTAAAGACAGTGTGTACTACTTCACTCCTAAGATTCTAAGTCTGTATGATTAAAGACCGCAAAGACAAGTAGTTATATGCATGACGCAATTAATAATAGAGTGAATTTCAGTATAATTCTGATATTCACGGCAACGAAGCGCTGATATTGAGTATTTGTGTTAAATTGTTTTTACTTATAGTTTACAATTGATATGGTTGTATCGTTCTCCTTTTAATATACTTTGTGGATATTAAGATGCTGCTATACCAATTTACTAATTTACCAATTTGCTATACCTGAAATCTTTTTTCAGGTGAAAAACCCAACACTGTAAAAAGGGACGTCAGCGACTGTGAAGAATCCTTAGATTTTGGTCTTTATTAACAGCTAAAAGACCAAATATCGTCGTTCTGTACATCTTTAGCAGTTTTTAATATTTTATGTTTGTAAGATAAAGTCAACTTGAAAATGTAAATTTTAAAGTTTCAATTTATTTTGTATATTTTTAGCGAAATAATTTTGCTAATTTTAAGAATTTTCCTGATTTGTTCAGAAATAACCATCGCCAGTAGTTGAGCGACACTCCACTCTAGGCCGCGCCACTGTGACACTTGTAGACGTTGATTTGTTGTCGCTGTTTACAGTGATTAATGTTGTACACTCCTCACTGTTGAAGTTGATTTCACAACATCAGACAGGCAAAATACAATTTACTACATTCTCGTAAATACTACAATCGTAGTTAATAGAACATTGAATGAATTGAAATCAATTTATATGGTGTCTAGAATTTTTATTATTATTATTAATCCTATTATTTATTTAATTCTTTTAATCGTCAGGTTCTAAACAGAAAAGTAAAATAAATTTATGTTTATATAAAACCCTAACTTATAGTTAAAATAAATGACTAAAAGATAATCTAGAAATATAAACTTGATTAGAAAGTGCATTGATGGTTAAGCTGTTTAATTTTGTCTTATGAAAATTCAGAACTGTGTTTCAGCAATCAGTATATAACTATGTTAACCTGAACTTTTAAATATAATTTGAGGTTCTTTTGACTATAAAACTCTCTAGCTCTGCCTAAAATAAAAGTACTTTGGTAATTAACTATGGTTAATACATTTTTAGTAGCCTCCACTTCGAAATAGCTTAAGATTTTTTTTTTTCAAATTAGTATAAGAAAGAACACCTAAACTAGTATTTTATTGTTGTTACTAGAGAATAGGAAAGTAGCGGGCGAACGGCTAAGCACGTCTGCATTTAATGGAGAATTTACCCAAGTCACCCAAAGGATGGGATATCGAAGGAAGTAGTGCGAATGGGTAAGCAGACAGCCAATTGACCACTCAGAGGGCCCACTCGACAGCTAACTTTACCAGGTGGTCCGCTCTGTCCTCTGACTGGCCAATCAATTCACTTTCCTCGGCTAGGGATTTCGCTGTCCGAGTTTCACATCAACCATTTTGGAGTCTTACTAGGAATGGATCATGAAGGAAGGAGAGTTTTTCATAGTGGGCAGACAACAGACTTTCCATATGGTATGACAACTACGTTTGCTGTACCCAGTTTCAGCTTCGCAACTGGTATAAACCTGATTTAAAGTTTTCCTGAAATCACAAATTAGCCATTTTAATATTTTAAATATATTCTGGAAAAAATCACTTATAAAATAGTAAAATAATTGAGACAGACCCTGTACTTTACATTTTACCACTATAAAAGTGGTTTTTAATGTACACTATGTTTAATTTATTTTTGATTAAGCAACAATAAGCAACAACGGTAGACGGGCAGCATCACATTTGTATGCACATCACTGAAGGAAGGAAAGGATATCCAAGACTCGCGGTGCTATTCTGCGGTTCACAAAACGACAGGCATAACTCACAGTCGAGGGGCTTTCATTTTGTAAACTCTCAACAAGAGTATGAAATAACGTTCTTATCCATTTATTCCATTCTTCCATGCATTTTTTATCTTATCCTCTAAACCGAATTTTGAATTTGTTTAAGTTGTTGTAATTACATAATTGTAATACCTTTTTTTTGTATATATTTTTTTTATCCTTATAAGCTTTTGTGCAATGGTAAAATCATGTGTTTATGGATATATTTAGTTTCTTGCAATTAAAGTTAATACTTTTCCACGATTATTTTATTGACATCTTAGATATTTTTTGCTATATTTGTTTCGTCACAACATGTTAATTAGTCACTGTTAAAGTAACTTCAATGAGCAGTTAAGCCGCATTTTACAAGCTAAATTCACTCTGGTTTCTCCATAGTTGAGGAATTTGTGTTAAGAGTCTGCAGTGCCTTGGATTATTAGCCTGTTCCCATAACACTAATGTTTAATTTTAAACATCCACTACACCTTTAATATGGGTCGAAAAAGATTCTTCTTTGTCATTTTAAAGGAAAACTTTAATATCTACACTGTGAAATACAATTATTACGATTAAAAAGCGATTTATACGAATAAACTACAGAAGAAGCGTCCATTTACAAACAAGAAATGTTAAACACATTTCTGTTTGTTTGTTAATTAAACAATAAGTAATATAAAAATTTTGATTTTATAGGGCCCTAAGTATTAAAATTTACTCTCAATTTACATTAGATGCTCAAGACCTATGATATAAAAGATGTCATGTATGATATATAGCGAAAATGTCGTTGTATCATTGCTTTTAACCCACGCTAAATACTGTTGGTTTTATAAACAACTCAAAATAAAAGTGCTCCATAGTTTGATACTCCGCTCCGCAGTCACATAACTGATCTTGTGTCATTCCCCATTTGTACTTCCAGTAATTACATCTTCCCACTCTTAACTGCCAAATAATGTAGAGAGAGGTATGGCATTATTGGTCACGTGACACACTGAAGCACCGCGTGGCTCACCGAGGCTTGTAGATTACAGTAATGAGCGATAACGACAATAACAGTTATTACACCACGGAGCAATTACACTAACAGCTTCTGAGTCACTTAATCAAAAAGGCACATCCCCGGTGAGGCATTCTTGGCCAAGTTATTGCAGATGGAACTATAGTAGAAAGTTTAAATTTTATTTGCTAATGTAGTTATTTTAAATACACTGAATAAAACAAAGTTAAGGCAAAGTAGTGTGTTTTGGTTACTTCTGGCCCGGAAGTGACGTCACCGGAAGCCACATGCCACGGCACGCAGCTTCCGGTGGGCCAGAAGTGGGGACAATAGATGTCGGGGTGGAGATGGCGAGAGCGTCGGCGGTCGGTTGAGCCTAGAGTGCGCATAAAATAGAAGTTAGTTCAAAATTGAAATTCGACGGTGTTAATAAAAACTCTAATAGTTGAACGAAACTAGAAGTTAGTGTAAAACCGAAATTCAACAACCGGGGTGTTGAACTAAATTTGCGCATAAATTAAAAGTTGGTTCAAAGCTGAAATTCAACAATTGGGAGTTGAACTAAATTTGCGCATAAATTAACCGGGGTTGAAGTAAAACTTCGCATAAATTAAAAGTTAGTTCAAAACTGAAATTCAACAACTGGGAGTTGAACTAAATTTGCGCATAAATTAACCGGGGTTGAATTAAAACTTCGCATAAATTAAAAGTTAGCTCATGTTAGCTGAAGAGTGTACATGAGAATGAAACAGGAATCGTCGTGAGCGCGCTTATATAAAGAAGGGTGGGGGTAAAATATGAAAACCTGCTGAACACAGTCGATAGGTGTAACAAGTTCGAAGTTGTGGAAACGTAACATTGAACGCAAAATATTGTGAATAACACTATCGTCAACGCTAACTTGCGAAGTTCTAGCAGAGTATAACGGGTTAAAACTTAATTTCTTCCTCACTTTTGTTAAATTAGTTTTAGTCTTTGAAACAGAAGGTTTGGAATTACTTCGTAATATATGTTGTGTCCGCAAAAGTTTCAATTTCAAACATTGCGTATCCATCACAAGAAGTATATCAGATGTGTAGAAGTCAGAACAAGACAGATGAATGAGATATAACGTCGAGCACGCGAAGGTGATTCAAACAGGACGACATGTGCTAATGTAAATGAAATTTTAGGTTAGTAGCAATTAGACTTGTATAATGAAGTTGGCGAAACGTATATATAATGAGTAGGAAGGATGCGAACAACACAAATGCGAGTTAATTAATGGTCGCGGCGCGATGAACAATCTCCTTTTATAACGGATATCGCGTGGGAAGATCAGTTCCGCATGAGCGCCCAAGTGGAACCTCCCGTGTTCACTCAAGCGGAACCCCCCCCCGTGACTAATGAAGCGGAACCCCCCCCCCATAAAAAATGGAGATTAAATCCCCCCCCCCCCCGTGACCAATGAAGCGGAACCCCCCCCCCGTGACTAATGAAGCGGAACCCCCCCCCATAAAAAATGGAGATTAAATCCCCCCCCCCCCCCCCCGGTGTTCACTCAAGCGGAACCCCGCCGGGTCGATGACCGGTCAATGGCCGGTCACGACCGGTTGCTAACCCCATCTAATTACCACACTTCACATCCCATGCCAGCCATGAACTACTATTGTTTGAATGAAACAGAATTAAACATGGCAGCCACCATGGAAAATTCTAACCTCAAACCTTGGTTTTACGTCACTGCGCATGCGCCGCTCCCACTCCTTCGTTTCATTTTTATGCTGCTATAACTTGTACTGGAGTGAGCCAACTTCACGCTACGGCGTCTAGTCCTGTATTACTCACTTTAGCGCTGCTGCGAATGCAACGAGTTCTCCGGATCGGAATCACTCCTCGCTATTGCGCATGCGCCGAGTCCTGTATTACTCAATTTAGCTCTACTGTGCACGGAAAGTTCTAACCTCAAACCTTGGATTTTACGTCGCTGCGCATGCTCCGCCCCCACTCCTTCGTTTCACTTTTACACTGCTGCGAACTGGAGTGGATTGAAGACCGTACTGGAGTGAAACAATTCCCCCACCACTGCATTAATTACTCCCACCACTCGAAAACCCGAGGAGCGATACGAGCCCAATTTTCGCGTCAGTCGTCAACGAGTTTTCATAGCGAAAAGTCGTTGGCGACTCGGTAAGAGGTTCAAATATATAGTAGGCCTATATATATTTGAACTTCTTATACTACGTTGCGTTTTTTAATGCAATGTGGTATGTGTGTGTGTGTGTGTAAATATTAGTTGTAAGTTGCACTTAATTTAAGAATTAATTTGCGCATTGCGATGTTAGTTATAAGTTGTGTTTAGCGTTAAGGTGTATTAATTTTAAGAGGTGTTTAGCATTAAGGTGTATTAATTTTAAGAATAATGATGGTATTTGGTTGTGTTGAATTATTTGATATTTAATAATGATGTGTTGTTAGTTTTAAGTGTTGGTATTAATAATTAATGTTGTTGTTTTGCCTTTCAGCTAGATGATAGGGGGTAGATTAAATGTAAATTCAGAAGTTCAGTTGAACTTCACTTAGAAGGGGTGGGACATCCGCAAATTGCGGACTAGGTTTTTGCATTTTGTTTAGGAATATGATTGGGTGGGATTAGTTGGGTGGGTGTTAGAGTTGCGTTTCTGCATTAGGTGTTCCAGTTTCCCTTCAAATTCACGGTTACGGTAGACCCGGACCGGACCGTTACGGTAGACCCGGACGGGCCAAACAAAATTGCGTCGATGTCCCTCGCAGAACGTAACTAGTGGGTTGGGAGTGGGAACCGTTAGGCAAACAGGGTGGTGGGAACAGTTACGACTGTTCCCATCACCTTGGTTCTTTATAAGTCTTGAATGACCTTGAACCACTTTCGGAAGGGTCAATGAGACTAAGTCTCGTGACCTACTTTTCTGAGGTCGTTGTACAGTTATATGGCCTCTCTGACTTGCATTGTTTGCCGGTGTAGCTTCATATAGCGTGCAAGGAATGGTTCCTAATGAAATCTCATCAGCATTCAAAGACAGAGACTGTTGTTTTGCAAGTTAATTAGTCTTGAAATAATGAAGTAGGAAACGTATATGTAATGAGTAGGAAAGATGTGAACACCGCAAATGCGAGTTAATTAGTGGTCGCGGCGTGATGAACATTTGTCTTCATTATCACACAACGACTATCTCGTGAGAATATCAGTTCCGCATGAGCACCCAAGTGGAACCCCCCGTGTCCACTCAAGCGGAACCCCCCCCCCCCCGTGTTCACTCAAGCGGAACCCCCCCCCCCCCCGTGACCAATGAAGCGGAACCCCCCCCCCGTGTTCACTCAAGCGGAACCCCCCCCCCGTGACTAATGAAGCGGAACCCCCCCCCCCCCCCGAAAAATTAAAATGCCTATAACTCGATAATGGATTGACGGATTAGGACAAGCGATACATCATTGAAAAGGTCTATGTAAGACGAACATTTTAGTAAAAGAAGAATTTAGTTATCTTATTTTAGTCAAAAGTTATGCGAATTATTTGAAATAAATACCCCCTCTCTTTCCTTTCCTCCCACCTTTCCCCACTTAACGGCTGTTAACCCCTCTCATTAGCATACCGTTATAAAAGACGCAGCGACCACGGCTAGATTTTCATTCTGATTCCAGTCGTTACGCTGCAAGCTGCGAACAGAACTACCACGATGTCATCCCTGCCTACTACAACTTCCACTACAGAATGTTCTTCTATTACAAGTTTAACTTCTACTTCTACTACGGCTTCGACTCCAGTCAAGAAAACTCTTCGTTTGAAAAATGCTTCCGACTGGTATAAGAAGCAACTAGATTCGAAACCTTCAACTTCTGGAGCTCTTCTTCCGCTCACTATGACTACTATATTTGGCAGCATATTTTCACCGCCTCTACCTTCAAACGACTCCACACCATCTCAACAACAATCACCGCCGCCATCAAACAACATGCCGCCACCGCAAACAGTTCTTCATAAAGACCACACCTATTCAAAAAATAAATCCTCTAAGCCTGCTCCTAAACCTGCTCCTTCAGAGCGCTTTCAATTATTAAAAGAAAAGCGCCGTAGGGCATTTAGCCTTCCCACTACTTGCCCTGAAGTGCTGACTAGGGGAATTAAGAAAGGATCAGCTTGTGGGAGGAAATGTGTTAAGAACGAACGTTTCTGCCGTGTACATGTCGTGAAACATCTTTCCGAACCACAACTGACAGAAACCCCCACTGTTGAATACCAATCCGAAATTATTGCTGTGAAGGGAAATAGGATTAAGAGAAGTTGTCTTTATTTTTTTGAAAGTGTTATTGACAACGAACACATTTTGGCAAATTGTAACGGCAAAAAATATAATATTAAAGTTATTGAATCCTTGCGTAAAGAAAAATCCGTTTATGAGTTAGACTCTAAAGACTATGTCCTCAGGCATAAAATGGATGGTATTACAAGGTGGGGACGTAAACAGTAAATTCACATAGTTTTTCCAAATTTTGCTTAAAAAAATAATGGGGGAGAAACACAATGCGTTAGAGCGTTGTGTTTCTCCCTCATTATTTTTTAACACTCTAAGTCTCGTGACCTACTTTTCTGAGGTCGTTGTACAGTTATATGACCTCTCTGACTTGCATTGTTTGTTATATGACCTCCCACCTTCCCCCACTTAACGGCTGTTAACCCCTCTCATTAGCATACCGTTATAAAAGACGCAGCGACCACGGCTAGATTTTCATTCTGATTCCAGACGTTACGCTGCAAGCTGCGAACAGAACTACCACGATGTCATCCCTGCCTACTACAACTTCCACTACAGAATGTTCTTCTATTACAAGTTTAACTTCTACTTCTACTACGGCTTCGACTCCAGTCAAGAAAACTCTTCGTTTGAAAAATGCTTCCGACTGGTATAAGAAGCAACTAGACTCGAAACCTTCAACTTCTGGAGCTCTTCTTCCGCTCACTATGACTACTATATTTGGCAGCATATTTTCACCGCCTCTACCTTCAAACGACTCCACACCATCTCAACAACAATCACCGCCGCCATCAAACAACATGCCGCCACCGCAAACAGTTCTTCATAAAGACCACACCTATTCAAAAAATAAATCCTCTAAGCCTGCTCCTAAACCTGCTCCTTCAGAGCGCTTTCAATTATTAAAAGAAAAGCGCCGTAGGGCATTTAGCCTTCCCACTACTTGCCCTGAAGTGCTGACTAGGGGAATTAAGAAAGGATCAGCTTGTGGGAGGAAATGTGTTAAGAACGAACGTTTCTGCCGTGTACATGTCGTGAAACATCTTTCCGAACCACAACTGACAGAAACCCCCACTGTTGAATACCAATCCGAAATTATTGCTGTGAAGGGAAATAGGATTAAGAGAAGTTGTCTTTATTTTTTTGAAAGTGTTATTGACAACGAACACATTTTGGCAAATTGTAACGGCAAAAAATATAATATTAAAGTTATTGAATCCTTGCGTAAAGAAAAATCCGTTTATGAGTTAGACTCTAAAGACTATCTCCTCAGGCATAAAATGGATGGTATTACAAGGTGGGGACGTAAACAGTAAATTCACATAGTTTTTCCAAATTTTGCTTAAAAAAATAATGGGGGAGAAACACAATGCGTTAGAGCGTTGTGTTTCTCCCTCATTATTTTTTAACACTCTAAGTCTCGTGACCTACTTTTCTGAGGTCGTTGTACAGTTATATGACCTCTCTGACTTGCATTGTTTGTTATATGACCTCCCACCTTCCCCCACTTAACGGCTGTTAACCCCTCTCATTAGCATACCGTTATAAAAGCGGAGCGAGCGTTGTTCATTCGTCATTCCGCTTCTACACGCCACTCTTGTTGTTTCGTCTCTGCTCTTTACAATATTACTTGCTTTAAAAATGCCTCCTCGTCTTAGTGAAAATTTCAGTTCTTCCGAAATTTCTGATGTTTTTGAACAACCTGAAGACACTTTAAATAACGACAGTGACAGTGAAGATGATGATGATGAAGATGATTATTATAGCGTTAAAATTAGTGAAGAACTGAAAGTTATAGCAATTGATCCACAATTCCCATTCGATACAATAGAAAAATTCATGTCTGAAGCTCATAAATGGTTGGATTCAGGATCTTACGTACGAATCGGCTCTTTTATATTGTATGATGATTGTAATTCTTTTCTTGTAACACCAAATGATAGAGACCGCATGCGGCAGTGGGCGCAAACAATGAAGGAGTGCTACGAACAAGGTGTGGATGTTGGCGGCTATTTTACAGCGCAAGTGGTTTAATAACCAAATTACCCTTCCCCCACCCACTTCTCATTTGCATACTGTTATAAAAGCGGAGCGAGCGTTGGTCACTCCTTCATTTTGCTTCTACATGCCGCTCTTGTTGTTTCGTCTCTGCTGTTTACAATATTACCTGCTTCAAAATGCCTCCTCATGTGAATGACCATCTTAATTCTTCCGAAATTTCCGATGTTTTTCTACAACCTGAAGACATTTTAAATAATGATAGTGAGAGTGAAGATGATGATGTTGATGATGTTGATGATGATCATGAATATCCCGTTAATCTTAATGAAGAATGTGAAGTTATAGAAATTAATCCAGATTATCCATTTCATACAATAAAAAAGTTTATGGTTGAAGCTCATAAATGGTTAAACAGAGGATGTTGTGTACAAATTTGCTCCTTTATATTGTATGATAATAGTAATACTTTCCTTGTGACACCAAATGATAGAGACCGCATGCGGCAGTGGGCGCAAACAATGAAGGAGTGCTACGAACAAGGTGTGGATGTTGGCGGCTATTTTGAAGCGCAAGTGGTTTAATAACCAAATTACTCCTCCCCCACCCTACACCTTATCCCTTCCCAATCCTTATTCCTTCCCCCTCCCCATTTTTAAAACTCATAAAAGGCGGGCTATGAACCTCCAGGTTTCTAGTCTGTACTTGCATCTTGTGCCGTCAAGATGCTTACCACTTTGTCTTTTAATAGTATTACAGGCAATGAGCAGAAATTCTATAGAAAATTTTGTTCTCTACTTAATAAACCGCAAAAACTACCTCCAAATACTTTCACCTACAAGCTACCTCTGATGGACAAGGATAATGTAAGCAAAATACCATTAGTTCAAGCGAAATTTCTGGAAGAAAAAAATCTTGTTTATGTAAGAGAAGTGTATCATAATGAATATTCAAAAAGATTGGCTTACGAATTCATTAAGGAACATGCAGGACGTGAAAAAGAACAGTATCCAGAACCATTTTATTTATATCTTTTTGAGAATGGAGCTAGTGTAACGGTAGAAATAAGTATCAAATTAATATAATTCTCCCTATCAAATTTGTGGAGTGAGGGTTTGAAGTAGATTTGCGCATAAATTAAAAGTTAGTTCAAAACTGAAATTCAACAATTGTTGGTCGAACTAAATTTGCGCATAAATTAACCGGGGTTGAATTAAAAGTTCGCATATCTTCCTATCAAGTTTATGAAGTTAGAATTTTGTTTTGCTGTAAAGTTATTGAAATAGTATTTGTATAAGGAAAATTCATATTGAAATACATGTTGTAATTTAGTCGTAGAGATGTGTACTGTACGAAAGCTGGATTTATAGTGAGTCGGCGCGACAAATGAACTTGTATTTATGCAGATTGTTAAAATGGAATAAAGAGATGATAGTAGCAAAACGCTCGAAGTAGAAAGTGTGAATAATGTTATATAAAGAAATAATAGTTAAACAAGGAAAATATTGAAAATTCAAACTGGTATTAAAAAATATAAATGGACAATCAATTTTGTAGAAGGTTAATATTTTGTTGAAAACGTTTGATTTCCTTGGGTAGTGAAGAAGAAGAAGATGAAATAGTGGTGGGGGAACCGTTATAAAAGCGGGACCGTGAGAGCCCATTTTTTCTCGGCGAAATTTCGAAGAGTAAACATCTCAACATGTATCATTGCGATAAATGTTCGGAATCGTTTCACGATGAAATTCTATTAGACTGTCATAAAGAACTAATTCACAACAACGCAGAAGAAAACCAAGAAGAACAAGAAGAGCAAGAAGAACAAGAAGAACAAGAAGAACAAGAAGAACAAGAAGAAATAACAGCAACATCTTTAACTACTTTACCGAATCTACAAGTATTTGCTTTACCCGGTAAGGTAGTAATGCATCATAAGATTCAAAATGAAAACTTGAACTTAGAAGAATTTATTAGAGAAGCAAAACCAATCGTAAGTAAAACTTTAAAAGAAGAATTAAAAAGATTGAACTTTCTTAAATTTAGTTTACTACTAGAAGCTATGTTTATAAATGTACAAGAAGAATTATCACCAAGAGGATTCATAACAAAAAACCGAACCATCATGGAAAGTTCAAACATTGATTCAATAGTAGAGAACTGTATAGAAGAAATATTAACCAAAATTCAGGAACACGAAGGAAGAGGATCCGGATGGAGTCTTTCAAGTATTGAAGGATTAGATATAAGAGTTCAAAAACACGGATATGGACTAAGGGGATCTAGTTACATTCCTTTGCCTAAAAGAATTGAAGATACAAAATCTTGTATTAATGTTAGAAATGCAGACAATGAATGTTTTCGTTATGCAATGACAGCTAAATTTGTACCAAATAATGCGTATAGACCTGACCAGGAATATGAAAATCAAAGAAATAAGTACAATTTTCAAGGAATTACTTATCCTGTATCACTAGAAGATATATCAAAATTTGAGAAGAAAAATCCCGGTACGTCTATCAATGTTTTTGCATTAGATAGTTCAAACAAAGTGTATCCTTTACGTATTGCAAAAGAAGAACTACCAGATCATACGGATTTACTACTATTAACGCGAGGAGATGTGTCTCATTATGTGTATATAAAGAAATTCGACTCTCTTGTTAACAAGCAACTTTCAAAAAATAGAAACAAAAAGTTGATTTGCAAGAGATGTTTTAATTTTCAACGAGAAGGAAGACAAGGAAGAGAATGGTTACAAGAGCACAAAAGATTATGTAACAATAATTATGAAGCAAAGATTAATTTACCTGTGGAAAACAGAGCATTCGTTTCATTTGAAAAAGTTCATCATCAATACCGTATCCCTATAGTTGTGTATGCAGATTTTGAATCAACACTTGTTCCAGTTGAAGAAGAAAATTGTGAAGCAAGAAAAAGTGTAAAGTATCAAATGCACAAACCAAACAGTTTTTGTTTAATGGTCAAATCAACATTATCAGAAGAACATTTAAACAGATATGGATTAACTTCAGAACCTCTAGTATATCGTGGTGAAAATGCGGAAAAATATTTCTTGATCACCTATATTCAATAGCTGGAAATGCACAAAGATTATATACAAATATTGTACCAATGAAACCGATGGATGAAGAAGAAGAAATTCAACATGAAAATGCGACTCGCTGTTTCTTGTGCAAAAATGATTTTACTATTGAGAATTATAAAGTTAAAGATCACGACCACCTCACAGGTTATTACAGAGGTGCTTCTTGTAATAAATGCAACTTGAGCTATCGTTTACCACTATTTATTCCTGTGGTTCTGCATAACCTCAGTGGGTACGACGCTCATTTTATAATACCCGAATTAGGAAGAGACGATGGTAAAATCGATGTGTTAGCTGAAACTTCAGAAAAGTTCATAAGTTTTTCCAAAGAAGTTGGAAACCTCAAATTAAGATTCTTGGACTCCTACCGATTTATGCCGTCGAGTTTGTCCAAACTTTCTGAAAACCTAAGGAAACAAGATTTAATCGAAACGAAGAAGATTGTAAACAACGACAAACTGGATCTGGTACTTCGAAAAGGTGTTTTCCCATATGATTACATAGACAGTTTAGAAAGATTTAATGAAACATCATTACCTCCAAAAGAAGAATTTAAAAGTAAACTGTACGACATGGATATATCTCAAGATGATTATAATCACGCATGCAAAGTATGGAACGAATTAGGATTTAGAACATTGGGAGAATATTCAGATTTTTATGTTAAACTAGATGTGACTTTATTATGTGATGTGATGGAAGAATTTAGAAATACGTGTTTTGCAGCATATGGATTGGACCCTCTTCATTCGTACACTTCACCTGGACTAGCGTGGCAAGCCATGTTGAAAGAAACAAATTGTAAAATACAACTTCTTACAGATATAGATATGGTTTTGATGTTAGAGTCAGGAGTTCGAGGAGGATTGACGCAAAGTGTAACACGTCATGTCAGGGCAAACAACAAGTATTTGCCCGATTATGATGCAACAAAACCAACAACATTCCTGGGTTATTTCGATGCAAATAACTTATACGGATGGGCAATGTCGAATCCCCTTCCATATGATAATTTCAAATGGATAGATCCTGAATCGATTGGAAACATAATGGATATACCGAAGCATGGTGAAACAGGTTATATTTTTGACGTCGATTTTGAATATCCCGAACATCTTCACGATCAACATTATGATTTACCACTGCTTCCAAAGACCGAAATTTCTCCAACTGGAAGATGGCCGAAATTAATGATGACTTTAACCGACAAGTCTCGGTATGTTGGACACTACTGGATGATACAACAGGCCTTAGACTTGGGATTGAGAATTACAAAAATTAATCGAGTACTACAATTCTCTCAATCTTGTTGGTTAAAACCGTACATTGACAACAACACAAGAAGAAGAGCTGCCGCTACATCAAGTTTTCAAAAAGATTTTTTCAAACTAATGAACAACGCAATATTTGGCAAGACTTTGGAAAACAAAAGGAAACATAAGGATATCAAATTGGTAACTGATCCAGTAAAATTACAGAAATTAGTGCAACAACCAAACTTTGGTACATCTGTAATTATTAATGAAAATCTAGTTCTTATTTCCATGAACAAGAAGTCAGTTACAATGGATCGTCCTTTGTATCTTGGAATGTCAATCTTGGATATTTCTAAAACACACATGTACGAGTTTCATTATAAGAAGATGGTTAACTATTATGGAAGAGAGAACATTGGTATTGCATATATGGATACGGATGCACTAATTTACTGGATTAAAACAAATGACATGTACGAAGATCTACGCACCTTTATATATAAAGATGATTTCGACTTTTCCGATTATCCTAAGGAGCATCCAAATTACGCCTACGACAGAAACAAGAAAGTATTGGGAAAATTTAAAGATGAAACAAATGGTGTGCCAATGATGGAAATTGTAGCATTGATGTCCAAACTGTATTCGTTTCAACTGTACATAAACGAAAGGAACGAACATCAAGTCACGAAGAAAGCCAAAGGAATAAAAACCTCTTTCCTGAAGAAGAACGTACAGTTTGAACATTATAAAAGATGTTTGTTTGAAAATGTTGAAACAACTGCAACATTCAACACCATAAGAAGCTTCAACCATCGTCTTTTCAGTGTGAAGCAAACCAAATCGGCATTGAGCTATAAGGATGACAAAAGATACATCCTTGAAGACAACATAAGAACTCTGCCATTTGGACATTACTCTCTAAACCCTATCGACCAGTAAACCTATTCTTCGTCCTCTACCTTCTTCCTTTTTCCTTTCTGTAAAGAAAAGAGGACATGGCGAGCCCAATGCTATATTCTTTCTTTTTACACTAATATGAAATGGTCTTGACCTATATTCAAAACTATATAAAAAAGAATGAACTATTCTACGGATCAGTATTTTTACAAGCGGTGTGCAAGCAACACCTGAAGATGGAAAGTGTGAAGGACAAGATTGTAAATGAACTACATAAACCAGCAAGAAGAAGATTTTCAAGAAGAAGTACTATTATTAAGGGAATGAATGATCTTTATCAAGCTGATCTCATTGAAATGATACCGCACAGTAAATTAAACAAAGGTTTTAAATATATTTTAACAATTATAGACTGTTTTACTAAAATAGCTGACGCTTTACCATTGAAGGATAAGACTGGTAAAAGTGTTACGAAAGCTATGGAAACAACGATACAAAGAAATAAATTCAAAATCAAACATCTACAGACCGATGATGGAAAAGAATATTTTAATAAAGACTTTGGAGCTTTGATGAAGAAATATCAAATAAATCATTATTCTACAAATTCTGAAGTTAAAGCTTCAATAATTGAAAGATTCAATAGAACATTGAAAGGAGCGATGTACAAACAATTTTCAAAACGAGGATCATACGTGTGGTATGACATATTACCACAACTTATAAAAGAGTATAACAACAAATATCATCGTACCATCGGAATGAAACCTATCCAAGTAAACAGCGCTAATGCTAAGGTTGTATTACAACGCATCAGAAATAATACAACACCTAAATTGGAAAAGTTGCAACCAAAAAAGTTTAAGGTCAACGATAAAGTTCGTATAAGCAAATACAAAGGTGTATTTAGTAAAAGGTATCTACCAAATTGGACTAATGAAGTATTTACAGTTTATAAAGTGCAACCAACTATACCTGAAACTTACTTATTAAAGGATAACAAGGGTGAATTACTTCAAGGTGGATTCTACGGACATGAATTGTTGAAATCAACAGTCGGTGATGTATATCTTGTTGAGAAAGTTTTACAAAGGAAAAAGGATATGGTTAAAGTCCGGTGGTTAGGATTCGATAAAAGTGAAGACTCTTGGATTCCTTCAAAAGACTTGGTATAGTAATTTAATAGCTCATTGTGTGTTTAACCTTGATACAAGATGGAGATTGTACAACAAAAAGATCGATTTAATATCAATAATATTGATGAATTGACGGTTGACAATGATAGGTTAAATCATGGTAAACATGGTGAATTACTACCAAATACGATAAGATGTTTAATAACTGGTCCTTCAAATTGTGGAAAAACAAATGTTGTTTTTAACCTTATAACTAATCCTAAAGGATTGCGCTTTAACAATATATACATTTTTTCAAAATCATTGCAACAACCGAAATATCAATTATTGGATAAAGTACTTGCAAGTGTACCTGAAGTGAATTTCTACAAGTTTAATGCCAGTGAAACAATTATGCAACCAAATGAAGCAAAACCATTTTCTATTTTTATTTTTGACGATGTGTCTTGTGAAAATCACGACACTATAAGGAATTATTTCGCTATGGGAAGACATCATAATATCGATAGCATTTATATTGGTCAAACATACAGTAAAATTCCAAAACAACTTATAAGAGATAATGCAAATATGTTGATTATCTTTAAGCAAGATGAAACAAATTTAAAGCATATATACAATGATCATGTAAATGCGGATATGCCATTTGAGAAATTTAAAGAAATGTGTGGCAAAGCATGGAATGAGAAATATGGCTTTCTCGTTATTATGAAGAAGAAGATATTAAAAATGGTAGATATCGTATAGGGTTGGATAAATTTGTATTTATGCGTTGAACTACCGATGCTACATCTAGTTACACGTTGAACCTCACAGTGTAAACATGGTGAATCAAGAAAAACTATTGAAAGAAATAAAATCACTCAGTGATTCTATTAGGATGAAGAATCGTGCATTGAGGATGGGTTTAAGTGAAAGAGAAGAATTTCTAGAGGCTACATTTAAACCTATTACGGAACCTTTAAAACAGATATCAGAAACTATTGGTAAACCTCGTTATGAAGGAGATGTTTTACTACCAGTTTCTAAACAAGAAGTACAAGCATTAAAAAAAGAAGAAGATGATGATTCATATACAAGTGCTAGTGAGCAAGAAGAAACAAAAGAAGAAGAAGAACCAACTGTTGAAAAGGAAGAAGAACAGCCAATACCTGAAGCTGAACAATCTATTCCAAATTTAACTCAATTGAGTAGCGATATATTACAACATGGACCTCTTGGAAGAAAATATATAATGAAAATGCTACATGACATGAAATCAAACCCGAGTTTGAGTAGATCACACGTATACGGAGCAAGAATTGATGGGAATGAATTAAAGATCGGCGATTCAAAGCTTGAAATAACACAAGACGATTACATCATTATTGGTGAGCATAGATATAAAGGAACAAAAGGATTATATGAATTAATTTTTAAAAACATACCACTAAGATATTCATCCAAAGATTTAAGTGTTTTTAAGGAGATTCTACAAAATACTAACGCTCATAAAAGAAACTACTTAAAGGATGCAATGATTAATCGTTCACGTGCAACAAAATATAACATCGTTATAAAAAAGTTGTTTCCTCCACGAAAATTGCCAACATTACGTACTGCACCAGCGGTGAGACAACCACTGAAAAGAAAATCTTTATCACTTATGGATTTATCACTTCTTGAACAACATGGTAAAAAGAGTAAAGGAGATACTTCAACATCTGGTAAAGGATTGATGAAAAATCTATACAATACGAATGTGATTTACTACAACGACATCAATAAATTGGTTGATAGAATGAGACTATTGCATGAAGCCATGGAAGCCGGTCATACAGGTTTAAATAATGAATGGGTAGCTCTGATTGACGAACTCAGGAATCGCGGCATAATCGTATAATTGTCCGCGGATATATAAGAGTTGCAGGCGTATAATGTGTCAGTTCTAACATGAGCGTCGACAAGTTCGGACGATACTCCGCGTTAGGAGTGCAAGTTGGAGAAAACAGAAAAAAGAAGTGGATTACCGCAAACACCCGAAGGTGACTATAACATAAATAATAAACGTTTAAAGTTTGTTAAAGATCCAGAAGAAGATGGAGATGCAACAAATTTAAAAACAGTAAAGGAGGAAACATCTACAAGTTTAAAACTCGACAACAACCAACTGTATGATGCAAAATCTCACAGGGTTATTAATGTTGCAAAACCAGTCAACAATGGAGATGTTGTTAATAAAGGCTATTTGCTATCTGCGATGGATTACGCTTTACTGTTGCAAAAGACTAAAAGTGGAAAAATGTACAATGCTTTAAATTATAAAATAACTAATGTGGCAGATCCAACCGATGATACAGATACAATCAATAAACGTTATTTGCACTCTGTAATACCAGAAAAGAAAAAGGATGGATTTTCCTTTTATAAATATACTATAAACGATATTGGATATCCTAAAGAAGAAAGTGATGGTGTTAATATAAAATATATTAAAGATAATTGTATTTTATATAATGGTGCTGTTATTGATTGTCATGGAAAAGTGTTGTCCAATCTGAAAGATGGTTCAACTCCATCGGATACTGCTACCGTGGGACAAATGAATGAAAGCTTGAAGAAAGGAACATCCGCTTTTGTTAAACAAAATCAGGTGGTGTCAAAGAAAGGTGATGAGTTTATGCAAGGAAGTGAAAAGTTTACCTTACTACAACTACAAAATGACAAGTGGGATGGAAAAAATAAAAGATTGTCAAATATAAGTTTAGGCACGGAAGAACATGATGCTGTTATTTTAACACAAGTACCACAACTATCAGCTACTGGTGTTAATTTTTTATGTAAAGGTAGACGATTAACCGAAGTTAAATCTGGTATAGATGATCAGGATTGTGTTGTTGTAAAACAAACTATAGTTAGAGATAAAATAAATAACGTATATGATGGAAAAAATAGAAGAATATCTAATATATCAGCAGGAATAGCTCCGAATGATGTTGCTACTATTAATCAAGTTATAACAACCTCTAATAACGATCCATCTGTGTATACATGTAATGGTAAACGTATCACAAATCTTGATAATCCTACACATGACAAAGATGCTACTAATATAGAGTATGTAATGAATCTTGTAGGTAATGTAGTTATTGATATGCATAATCATTTGATTAAAACATCGATGAAACACAATAAAATCGAAGATTCTCGGAGAAACCAATGGATTAAAGATGAAATCATTGATAGATACTAGTAAAACTTATGAATATTTAAGTATGGAATATACAAAAAAGGATTCATTATCATAAAGTATTTCATAGAGTGAAGACGTTGGTTACATAAAACAGCATAATGAAGACCGTATCGCTCAGTCGTCGTCAAGACAGCGGCAAGAGAGGACGTGGTATAACATCAGCTGCATTATCCCTGCTCAGACGGATTCCAATTGGTGCTGTTGTGAATCGAGCGATAGACACTTTACCATACGAATTACATCTGCCTGGAGGTTATCAATATTGTGGACCTGGCACTAAGTTGGCAAAACGTTTAGCAAGAGGAGATCCTGGAATTAATAAATTAGATCAAGCTTGCAAAGAACACGATATAGCATATTCTAAGTATAAAGATTCAACAAATAGATCAATAGCGGATAAAATTCTAGCGGAAAAAGCTTGGCAAAGAGTAAAATCAAGTGACGCAAGTATTGCAGAAAAAGCAGCGGCTTGGGCAGTAACTACAGCCATGAAGACGAAAGCAAAGTTAGGTGCCGGAAGACGTCGCAGAGGAAGACCTGCAAAAAGAAGCGCTCCCAAAAGAGGTGGAAACATTAAAAAAGGACGTCGTAGAACTCGTAAGGCAAATGTAAAGAAGACTTCTGTTTGGCAAATGGTAAAAAACGGAGCAGGTTTATACCTAAGACCATACCGTGTGTACTAAATAAAAAGAATCAATTGATAATTCCAAATAAAGCCTTAACAAATCATCAGTTAAATGATTATGTAAAATGTTTGAAAATACCATTCTTTCGAGGAGTTTTTATGAAAGATGCATTACCAACTAAAATATGGGAAAATGAAACTGGAATAGTAAATTTGGATTCCACCTATGGTCCAGGCACTCATTGGGTATGCTATAAAAAGCTTGGACAAATCGTTTACTACTTTGACAGTTTTGGCAATCTACCACCGCCGAAAGAACTGCAACATTATTTTCGAAACTCCAAAAACATTTTTTACAATTACAAAAGAGAACAACCTAACAATACTGAAATATGTGGACATTTATGTTTGGAGTTTCTAGCGAAGAGTGTCAGTCAGCTTTAAGATGTCATCGTATACAGTGTCACTGAGTGGAAATTCATCCACATTGAAAAGTACGCTGTTCCCAGCATTGCGTCTATCCAAGGAAAGATTATGGGAAGCGGCATTACTTGATTTGACTACCTACAACTCAATTCCCAATGTTACGGAAGGAAAAAACAATTTACTACATTATTATGAAACTATGGATGCTTCAGGAAAATACTCAGAATTGAAAATAATTACATTTCCTACTGGAGCTTATGAAATCGATGATATAAACCAATTACTACAGAAACAACTCGGAGAAGAAAATATCACCGTTAAAGGAAACAATAATACTTTAAAAGCAGAAATAACTTCGAAATATTATATCGATGTCAGCTTGAAAAACTCCATTGGCAGTTTACTTGGATTTACAGATACAAAAAAGAAAATCTTAACTCCTGGAACTACTCATTCAGGTAATACAACTGTTACAATATTGAAAGTAAATAGTATCGATGTAACGTGTAATATTATACACGGATCGTATAGAGAAGGAGTGAATCAGCATATTTTACATACATTTTATCCAACAGTGGCTCCCGGTTTTAAAATTGTTGAGAAGCCACAAAACTTGATATACCTACCGTTAAACACCAGTTTCATTTCAGACATCGTACTGAACATATTGGATCAAGACGGTGTTAGTGTTGACTTTAGAGGAGAAACAATAACTATACGGATACACATCAGAGCGGCAACATAAAAGTCAATATGGGATTATCATTTAAACCGCAACGGAAGAGTCGGGAGCTCAGTAGCTCCTCGACATTGGAAGAGTTAACATCGGACAACATCCGTTTTCTACAGAAGATTGGATTGAAACTTACCAACTATGGATATCCTGGATATATCTCAAGGACCGACATTCGACGAAACACTATGGGAGAAGGAATATCACACGCACAACCCTTACACTTCATCAAAATTAAACAATAACGATGAAATAAGGATTCCTATTCAACAACAAGATATTTACACGTTACCGTGTGAAAGTTATTTGTACATTGAAGGACGGGTATTAAAATTGGATGGAAAAACTGCTTCAACAGTTCCTTTTATAAATAACCCGATGGCGTATCTTTTTGATGAAATAAGATATGAGATATCAGGGGTGACGGTTGATTCGACAAAAAAGGTTGGTATAACAACGACATTGAAAGGATTAACATCATTAACACCGCATGAGAAGAATTCAATTGTCACCGCCGGATGGGTTGCCCCTGATAAAGACACTATAACACCGGATTCCAACGGTCACTTTGATTTTCATGTACCTTTACGATTGCTTTTGGGATTCGCTGAAGATTACAAACGAATAATAATAAATGTCAAACAAGAATTGGTATTACTCAGATCTTCAACTAACAAGGACTTGATACTTGCAGACCCTGCAACTACGGAAGATAAACTGGAATGGCAACTACAATTGGATAAAGTTGTTTGGAGAGTACCTCATGTAAGATTGGCCGATGAACATAGAATCGTATTATTGAGAAAGTTAAAGTCTGACCGTGATATTGTGATGCCATTCCGAAGTTGGGAATTCCATGATGAATATCCTACACTACCTCAGACAGAACGACAAACATGGACCGTCAAGACATCAACTTACTTGGAACGAGCAAGGTACATAATACTCGGTTTTCAAACTAAGCGAAAAGATGTTATCACTGCAAATGCCGGGCAATTTGATCACTGTAAAATAAAGAATTGTAAAGTTTTTCTAAACTCTCAATTCTTTCCGTATGACAATTTGAATGTCATGTTCAGCAAAAAACGTTTTTCCATTTTATACGATATGTATGCAAGATTTCAATCGTCATATTATGGAAAGACTAATACACCACTATTATCACCTGACCAGTATTATTCCAAGGCTCCGATAATTGTAATCGATTGTTCAAAACAAAATGAATCGGTAAAATCATCAAGTGTGGATATAAAAATTGAAATGGAATTTGAACAACCAGTAGCGGATGGAACTTCAGCATACTGTCTAATTCTACATGATAAAATAGTTACTTACACACCGCTGACCGGAATTGTGAAGAATGTACTTTAAAAAGAATTAGTACAACGACTGCAGATTTTTTGAGGTTAGAATTATCTGCTTCAATTTTTGAGGTTAGAATTTCGTTTGTGAAAAACAAGTTGAAAACAAACATTTATGTGATTGTATAAATTTCAAGGATTTCACGAAAAACATAAAAGCGAGAAAATCATGAGTTGAAAGTTCATTTTATCTTCGACCGTCGTATGGGAAACATCGTTCGCAAGATGAGTTCTACTAACGGAGAAGAAAATACACCTCTAATGGATGAGAATAGTTCAGATATAGAAAAACAAGTTGAACGAGAAATGGACGAGTTCCTCAAGTTTAACAAACATAAGAAGAGAGAAGAAGAAAAAGAAGAAGGAGAAGCTGAAAAAGAAGTAAAAAGAAAAAAAGTTGAAGTTAACATTACAACAAATATTTTAACAGAAGTATTTCTTCGAATTTTCTACCCCATTTCTTCATGCATGACGAAAAGTATTTCAGTTGGAATTTTAAAATCATTGGATTATTCACCGATTGTTATTTTAAATCATGGAAATAAAATGGTTACATTCACTGAAACTTCTTGGGAATCATTTATGAAACATTTACATCTTTTGGAATGCTATTTGAGTAACAACACATTTGGAAGAAGAACAAGATTAAGTTTATTGGAATCAAATATTGAAGTTGATATAGTGAAACATCGTGGAGGACAAATGGTTCGCTTCAGAGATTTAACTAGACATGATGTAAAATTACATTTAACTAAAGAAGAATTTTACACTTTAAGTTGTACTACCGGTCCCGTCACCAGATATTTGAAACAACTAATATTTTCAAGTGCAATAATCAAGGACTATCTAATCGATACATTGGACAGACAACCTTTCGTTCCAATTTTATACGGTCCCGTGGATACTTCAATTTTTAATCGAATACCTCAAGAAGTGGATATGTGGAGACAATTGAACAACTATCACACCAACTTTAATATCGACGAAGAAGCGCAAGAAGTTAAAGAAGAACAATCGTGTTTGTAATACAAGTCAGTTGCTGACGAGACTTCATCATGAACAAACGGGTTTCGTTTTCTAATGCGCCACATATAATGGAAGTTAAAAAAGGTATAATTGAATTTCAAGCTTTTCGAGGAAATGATGGAAATTTTATTATAAAAGAATTAGTAATTTTGGATATGAACACATCTGTAGTTTATCATTACTTATTCAAACCTCCATTACCATTCAATAGACTAACAACTAAAGCGAAAGTTACAAACAAATGGTTGTACAAACATTTTCACAACTTAAGATGGGATGAAGGTTTTATTAGTTATAACATGATGCCGCACATTATGAATCATTACTGCAAAGAGTTCAAAACTATCTACACAAGAGGATTGGAAAAAGCTAATTGGATACAATCATTTACAAGCAACGAAGTGATAAATGCAATAATAGATAGAGATTTCCAATGCTACTTCAATGAACTTTGTATTTCATCAAAGAGTTTTAAACATCGAAGGTCACAGTGCGCTTTAAAGAATGCCTACCGCTTAAATAATTTCCTTCAACAGAATGGTGGGGGTAATGTCGGTAATAAAAGTGAGAGCGCTACCATGACGCAGCATGAGTATTACTCGAACCTCCGAAGAGACAACATCTCCGACGGACATTATTATTAACAAGAAGATTAACAATAACATCAAGATGGCATCGCAGAACTTTCTTCAAAATTTGGTTGATCAATTCAACGCTCATTCTAAATCAACAATCTTACCGACGAAGAAATGTTCTGAACTAAAAGAAGAAAAACATTACATCATACATACAATCAAGAAGATGGACACTTCAATTGGTGATGCTATTAATTGCACATTGAGCGAGGCGCCGTATACAGTTGGTGACGAACCGAAGTTTCAAATCTTTTTACCGAAACGGTTTGTACAACTTCTACAAAATGAAGATCTTCGAGTTATTCAACCTGGCGCACTCTATTTAGTTTCACACGGACCAAGTGGAAACAACTCAACTGAACTAACTATTCATGTAACACCTACTACTAACTAGTTTGTACATAACATTGTAAATATATGTGTTTGTAATGGTTTCTCAATAAAGATGATATAAAACAAAAAGAAGCAACATATTGTTATGTCTTTGTACATAGCAATATGTTGCTTTTTTAAAAATTCCACGGGATGACCTTGACCCAATTTTGTGTGATAATAAAAGTGAAAATCAACTTGTGAAATTCATCAGTCTACGACTACCTTTCGTACCGTACACATCTCGCTCTCTATAACTAAATACAAAACTTCAACATGTCCCTAAAGGTCAAGTGTGCATCTTACGATACCAACACCATTACGAGTTTTGAACAACTTGAAGATTTAACCAACGAAATGCGAGTTTTACTTACCGGTGGTTATCACTTAACTGTTGATGTTAGTGCTACTAATGTAAGGATGTTTACTAAAACAAAATACTGCGATGATGAAGTATTTCTTTCTACACAACCTACAACATCTTCATCGCCGACTGGTCAACATAACATCAAGTTCCACAAGTACTACCAATGTTAAATAACTTTTAACAAATAAAACTAAGGAATCACGTGATCAATGTCAAGTTGATAAAAAGGGTGTGATACTTGGATAACTAATCATTCGCTTCCCAACTCTCGCTGCGTCAACACCTATTTTTAAAGATGTTATACAGAATGATGATTGAACTTGATGGAAAGATCTATGGAAAAGATTACAACACCGTTGAACAAATGACAGAAGATTTAGAAATATTAACCCGAGAAGGATATCAGGCTAAATTAATTTTAAAGTTTCCTGAAGTACATCCACTATCGACTGAAGAACTTATCGCTATGGCTAAAGCGGAAAGAGAGAAAAAGTCTGAAGAAAACAAACAGGAGAGAGAGAAAAAGTCTGAAGAAAACAAACAGAAACAAACTTCTTAAGCATCAATTTTCCTTACATTAGTAAGGTATAATTTTTTAAAACTTCGTTTGGATGACCTTGAAATTACCCCCACCACTTTTTGTAGTACATAAAATTGACTATTCAACACTATACACTCTTATTCTTTCACTGGACTCAGCAGCGTCAACATGGAAGAACAAAAGTACAAGTACGAACCTCGTTACTGTTGTGAACAACAATGCACAGATTTAGGACCAATGATGGTGGACGGGTTAGCTTGCACTAAATGTGAATTTTTTGGATCTTGTTACTGCAAGTGCAAAACAAAACAACTACCGCCACCGGAATTGCGAACTTTCAAATTTTACAAATCAAGATATTTTCATACATGCTGTCCTCAAAGATGTTTCAAATTTCATCCTCTCGATTTAGCTTATTGTCAACGCACCAAGTCTCATCAAGATGATTTTTGTACACATATGATAAAAAGATGTAAATACAGGTCGGATTGGTATTCAGATCCTGTTGAACCATCGAATGTGTAATTTCAGTTTTACACTCTTTTTTAAAACTTCAATTGGATGACCTTGAGATTTCCCCCACCATTGGTTTTTTTTTTTAGATTTCCCCCACCATAAGTCTTTTAGATTTTCCCCCTCCATTAGTTTAAGTTTTGTATCTTATTGAATCCACCTTTGAATTATTTCACTTCCAACATTCTAACTAACAACATGGGAACACCTTTCGTCAGGTTTCAACATATAATAACTGAGAGGGAAGAAATGGAAGAATTGTTTCAAAACTTGCTCGCTATGATGGATAGATATTATATGAGATGGATCAGAATTGATGTTCAATATTTACGTCCTGGTGAATTATCTTCATCATCACAGAGTGAGGAGGACGAGGCAACTACTCCAGCTAAGATATTTGAATTAAAAGACGAAGAAGAAGAACTTAGCTTTTTATTTAATCATAAGCTCGCCGTTAAATAAGCCCCCTCCCTTAGCGGCGTTCCTCATTTACTCGCCGACTCTCCAACGATGAACAACTCTCCATTGGCACGGATGAATTCTAGTTTTGAAATAAACTCTAAAGAAGAGTTACAAGCTATTTTTAATATTTTACAAGAACTTGTAGATAATTATACAACTATCAAAATGAATTTGGAAATAACATACGATTGTCCTATTTGTGATAAGGTTGAAAGTTCGGACGAAGACAGTTTACTAAATCTAACTCCTGCACCATCTGACACTACTGACGGTAATAATGAAGAGCAAAATCTTTCCCCCACCACTTCTTTGTAATTCATCTTTCCCCCCACCACTTTTTTATTTAACTAACATTTCTTGCTTTCACTCCTCATTCCGTCTTCAACTTTTGAACTATCAACATCACTTCTTTTAAAATTTCAAACACTAACACAATCATGATGGATGAAGTTCCCTTTGTAACTAGAATGGAAGAGGATAAATTGAAATTGGAAATTAAACGATTGGAAATGGAACAGGAACACCAACTCGGAATGTTACGTCTCTTCAAACTTTTCAAATACATCATCTGGGGACTCTGCGTTTACCTTTTTCTCGTCGTCGGCGTTTGTTTCTACAACTCCATAGTTCATCACAAAAATTCAACCTGTATAGTTCCTGGTATTGCACATTGATTGTATTTGTTTTTACGAATAAAGTTCAAAAGAGTCTTCTACCTATCCCGCTATCACCGGGTAGTTCAACTCTCAGAACTATGTCCTGTGGTAGCGGGGTAGGTTTTTTTAAAACTTACTCAGGATGGCCTTGACATACTTTCCGTACCCCCATTATCAAGTTGAATTTCAGTTTTGAACCAACTTTTAATTTATGCGCAGTTTTAGTTCAACCGAGCGCCATCTCCACTCCCCCCATTGATTAATTCACTATCTGACAGGCCGGAAGCTCTAGACCCTCCATTAACTGACATCCACAGTCACGCATATATTTCGACGCGTCATGTTTCATTCTTCATTCTCGTTCTATCCGCGGAACTTAACACTTCTATCTACCTTCTCTCTCTCTCTTGTTATGACTGCGCTATGTTTGAACTGACTTTTATTTTCGTTCAACTATTAGAGTTTTTATTAACACCGTCGAATTACAATTTTGAACTAACTTTTAATTTATGCGAAGTTTTAATTCAACCCCGGTTAATTTATGCGCAAAATTAGTTCAACTCCCAATTGTTGAATTTCAGTTTTGAACCAACTTTTAATTTATGCGCAAATTTAGTTTAACACCCCGATTGTTGAATTTCAGTTTTACACTAACTTTTCGTTTCGTTCAACTATTAGAGTTTTTACTAACACCGACGAATTTCAATTTTCAACTAACTTCTATTTTATGCGCACTCTTCGCTCAACCGACCGCCGACGCTCTCGCCATCTCCACCCCGACATCTATTGTCCCCACTTCTGGCCCACCGGAAGCCACGTGCCGTGGCATGTGGCTTCCGGTGACGTCACTTCCGGGCCAGGAGTGGCTTTTCTACACTACTATTACTTATAAAAGATAGTAAACAAGGTGCTTGGATCCAACCTTTAAAATCTTTACCTGGTTATTTCTGAAAATGCATATAAAATGTAACAAAAGTCTTACTAGTTCTCAGTCCACATGTATTTTAAATTAATTCATGATATTTTGGAATAATTTAAAATAATACACCACATGCAAATTAAATTGATTTTAAAATTTGTTTATGGGTTTTAAAAGTGAAAGCTCTTTTAACTGCTATCCAAACATCTAAAATGTTCACATTTTCTATAACTTTATTTGTAATTGTAATAAATATTTTTTTTAATTCATAATAGAACTAATTAATCAAACTTTATAATATCCATAAACTAACCACTGATAAAAATATTTTAAATAATTTTTTGTATCATTAAAACATGTATGAGTTGGGTCAAAGTTTGCTTAAGTAAAATAAAACGGTCATAGTATTGAATTCGTTAGAGTAATAAGTTCCAATATTCATACGATTTAGGTTCCATTTGATTTAGGTCCTTAACACACGTAATATTTATGACAAGCTTCAGTACCTTGAATACTTAAAAAATGTTATTCATTAATTCACAAGTGCATTAATTGACAAGTTCAATTGATATGCAATTGAAAAACGGGTTCATGTTAGGACACGTGTTACATTCTCTTTTTTGTCTGCTCTGACCTCTCAGATAACATGTAACATTTGTGAACATGCTACGAATATCACCATTTTCATAATGTCTAACATATACTAGTAAAAAAGTAACCATTTTTAAATGATGAAAGGTAATTACAGCTTATTTACACTTTTTCATAACGGATTCCAAAAACTATCCTAGGCTCTGCATTAGGAAAACCGGGGCAAGGTTCTGCAAAAGAATAAAACAAAAGTTAAAAGGCAAGTAAGGCTGGCTCCATAGAGTGACCGTTACTGCTGCCACTCTCCCACCGAGTAATGTTGTTGCTAGTGATGAGTCATCGCTGTTGACCTTGGTGCATGAACAATGCCCTCCCCAGTACAGCACACGTGGTTTGTTACTCAATACGTTGTACTTTCATCACACAACCTTGTACTTGTGGGGCGTATAACCATATAACAACTGTTGCCTTCCATGCGTAGGCCACATATCCATCATAAACACTGTGTATTATGCTATCATATGTTGCCAAAATTTATTTATAGAGTACCATAATATTCTTGAATTTCTGTTAAAGTCTATTGTTTAGACACTGTGAATTTAAGTCAAACAATAGGTTTAAATACCTCGTCTCACAGTTCATAAGTAATTGCATGTACGACAGGTTTCTCAACTACAGTGGTGTCAAACACAAAAATGTTTCGTGCGGAAGGGAATCATTAAAATGACCAAATTGACAAATACAGCACAGTCTACCCTATTGTCTACCCGGTCGTGATGCGATGTGCGTGTGATTGGTAGGCCTACCCGGAATGTTAACTATGTCGTATCATTTTATTTATATATTGTGGCGGTGTTGTATTTGTCAATTTTGACATTGCAACGATTCATTTCCGTATAAAACATTTTTGTGTTTGACATATTTGATGATGCGGTGTAGTGGTGAAATATGTCGTGGACGCTA
Organism: Neoaliturus tenellus; assembly: GCA_030545055.2. NCBI lineage: Eukaryota > Metazoa > Arthropoda > Insecta > Hemiptera > Cicadellidae > Neoaliturus > Neoaliturus tenellus. Next base: position 59,758 of record JAQYXR010000263.1, on the reverse strand, counting down.
TAACTTATGCAGTGTAATACGTGGTATGTAACCTATTACTATTTGTCCTAAATTTTAGGTGTTTTTATTTAATAGGTGTGTAACACATGTCAAATTATCATATGTTATTTATTTATTATTGTTTTTGTTTATGTTAAAACAGTTGGTTGTTATCTAGCTTAAATTGAATAAATATGGTTATGTTTTTTGAAAGTAATTTTATTTAAATAGACAAAAGATGGGATGAAGGAGTAATCGTAGAAAAACTAGCACAGCCAAGATCATACTTAGTGTCCATTAAAAATAAGGGTATGAAAAGGCGAAACGCTATATTTATCAGAAAGAGTACACAAACTGGTGTAAAAGCCCAAACTCAAGAGGGAGATGTGTAACACATGTCAAATTATCATATGTTATTTATTTATTATTGTTTTTGTTTATGTTAAAACAGTTGGTTGTTATCTAGCTTAAATTGAATAAATATGGTTATGTTTTTTGAAAGTAATTTTATTTAAATAGACAATAGGCCTAGTGAATATATTATTTTTATTATATTTTTGGTAAGTACGTTTTTAAACCTTCGAACTTAATTTTTTAATTTCGTTATCATCCAAATAAAACCTTGCCATTTATCATAAAAATTTATGTTTTCCATCGAACCAAATTTACTGTGCATTGAGACATTATTATGGAAATTGAGTTATAAATTGAACAAATAATTACCTTACATATCATAAAACAAGCACTATTTGTATGTGCAATTTTTTTTCTCTTAAAGGATTTTTCATGTTTTGGTTAAATACGGGAGTTTTGGCCACGTTAAATCGATTGGAGCTAGTCCCGTGGCTGATAAAAATCCGGTTTTCGTAATAAAGCCTTTAAAAGATCCAACGTTCACCTTAAGAAAAATTTTTAATAGAACAAAAATCATCTGATAGCTGTAGGTAAAATAAGCAAATAAATGTGTTTAAACTTTAACATGTAGTATGGGAAAATTATGCCAATGTGCAGCAACTTTCGGCCTCGCAAGTGAGGTCATCTTAAAAAGGAAGAGGACGAGTGAGCAGAGTGAACGAGCTTTGTGTGAGAAACGAAAGTAATTATTTTACCAACCATAAGCTCGGTCCCCCTGGTACTAGTATAAAAAATAGTGCAAAACCAAAAAGAAACTGAATTTGTTACTAATAACCTTAGCCTATAAAAGTATTTGCTTGCTAAACTATGTGAAAGCAAGTACTCTATATGAAAACTAATAGATTAACACACATTTCATCCTTCTTTATTATATTTTATTACATTCTTTTTTCTTGTTTTACCCGTTTTTGGAATTGAGGGATAGCGGAATAGATGGCAGCACACACTTGGGACTTAGATAAATGTAGAAATACATCACAGATGCATGTTAATACCTCGGCCCCGCCTTACACGGTACAGAGGGTTTCATACACGTACGACCAAGTGTTTCATCATCTTGTGAATTGATACAAACAATTAAACCTAATAATTTACGTGTTAAAACGGTTACTTTATAGTAATACATGTTTAAGAAAACAGTTAAAACCTAAAGCTCATTATTAATTCTTTTTAAAACCCTTTAATGGACTTTTTATTCTGCAAAAAAAAGCTCTCACATATGCACTCGGATTTGCCTTACATGTAAAATTGATCTGACTCCGAAATTGGCTACTTTTGACCTTCAATGTAATCAGTGCCATTCCATACAAAATATTTATCATAAGTGTATTTCAAACTTACCATTTCATTGCAGCTGAGGTTAGTAGTGTAAAATTGCGGCCGCTGGCCCAGTTCAAGGTCACCTGAGGGATGACGTCATCGAGGTCAATGACCTCACCGATGACGTCATCGATGACGTCATCGATGACGCAATCGATGACGTCATCACTAATGACGTCATTTCGATGACGTCACACCCATGACGTCACAGAAATGACGTGCTGATGACGTCATCACCCCTTACGTCATCAAAACGACGTCACCGACGCCACTAAGGTCAAGGTCACGCAGAAACTTAAAATTTTTTAGCACTTTTGCCGTTTCTCGCACTACGCTCCGAGTTTCAGTCAGAGTCCCCGTGACCTTGACCACTTGGAGCGAATTTTCGACAAGAAACGGCAAAAGTGCCAAGTTAAACTCGAGTTTCTGACATGACTCTGCCTAAATGGGCAATCGGTTATCCCTCAGGTGACCTTGAACCAGTACAACGCCCGCAATTTTATGTTACTGTGACCTTGAACACTTAACAACGGAGCGCCGACACCGATGCGCACCCCACGACAGCCACCGAGTGACTGACTATCAGGCTCTGTGTACTCTAGGTATATGGGGAAGTGGAGGGGGAAATCTCAAGGTCATCCAAATGGAGTTTTAAAAAAGTTGAAGAGTAGAAAGACTACTCTTGTGCTTCCTGGGCGACCTCATCAATCTCTAATGGATCTGTAAACCAATCCGATCTGTAGCGGCAGGAGTCCAGAAAACAGGTGCACCACCCATCAGGTTGTCCGTAGCATTTCCGACAATTGGTAAGATTGGAGAAGTGAAATTTAATACACCGCTGCGGACAACAAGTATAAAAGTATTTGGATTTGTAGATTTTAAAAGTTTGTAGTACCGGCGGTGGCAGCTGTTGGTTCTTGCATCTACACCTGCAACATCCGAAGCATTCACATTGCCGGCAGGCCAGCCCATCCACTTGCCACTTTGGTAAGAGGAAACACTTATCCTCACAGCAATAGGTTGTCCCCGTCTCTTCCTCCCAACGCTTCTTTGCACAATATGTGACGCCTTGTATCTCCAAACACCTATGCTCGCAACATGAGATGCGCTTACTTTCCATAGTTGATGTTGCTTTGACGAGGGAGCACGATGAAGTGATGCTGTGGTCAGTGGGAATGGGGTTTATATAAACTAAGGTGAGTGGAGGGGGAAAGGTCAAGGTCATCCAAATGGAGTTTTAAAAAAGAAAAGAGTAGAAAGACTACTCTTGTGTATCTATAGCGATTTCATTGATAGTGAGTGCTTCTGTATGCCAAGTTGATCTGTACTGACAGGCTCCTAAATAATGTTTGCAAAAACCTGCAAAATGATTGTTGCACAATTTGCAGCCAGTTAGCTGTTTTAATGTGAATTCAATGCAACGTTCAGGGCAACAAGTGTACTTATGCCCTCTCATCTGGTACACATGGAATGTCTTCAACTCCGGTTTCGGCTTCTTCCAAGACTTGCACTTACACATGCATTGACCAAAAGCTTCACATTTTCTACACGCCAGGCCATCCGCAACATCAATGTCATTCGGCCATGAAAAACATTTCCGTTCGCAACAGTAGTTGAGTTGACTCTCCATGTTGCTGTGGTGAAGGTGCGCGATGAAATGATGCTGCAGTCATTGAGAGTGCACCTTAAATAAACTCAGTGGAGAGGGAAAGGTCAAGGCCATCCAAACGGAGTTTTAAAAAAGATAACTAGTCGTCCTCCTCCTCCTCCTCATCCGTTGTACTTAGAGAGCTGTCAGACGAAGAGCCCCGTGCAGGTGCTCCCCAGATGAAAAACAAATCAATTTTAAAACGAAGACCAGGATCTTGCATCATCAATTCCTTTAATTTGTCACATACTAAGTCGACCTTGTGTAAGGTGTCAACAACAAGCTTCCAATTCGTTGGTTCAATATAACTTGTAGTAGAGTCTGCCTCGCTGATAACCACATCCTCCGGCCGTATTGGAGTGTAAAGATGTGTAAAGTTCTTTGGCTGTAGCTGAGGTTCAGGCTGGCTGGAAGTGGAAGGTTGAGTGTGGACCCCTGTCGCATCGAAATCCATAGTCATTCTACATTCAATGTTGGGGTTTTCGTTTAATACATACACCAATTTCTCATGCAACATATCCACTTCTGCCGAGTCTTGCAGATGAACATTCCAGGAAAATGGCCATTCTTCATCCGTAGTGGAGTCAACTCGAGAAAGAGTGCTGTCCGCCATGATAGCTAAGCAAGGAATGATGTGAGCTACAGACTGTGGTAACAGTATTGAAAAGTAGAGGGGGTAAACCAAAAGTACGTGGAGGGGGTATTTTCAAGGTCATTTAATTTGGGTTTAAAAAAAAAAAGGAAATAGTGGAGGGGGAATTCTCAAGGTCATCCAATTTAGGTTTTAAAAAAAAGGAATGAAGCTTACTCCTCTTCAGCCTCGTTGTCCCCTGCATCTTCATCAGCCTCATCTTCATCGACGTCAGACTCGCCGTAAGGATAGATCGGGGACATGGGCGAATATTGTGGAGATTGTTGACCGTTGTTGTCGTCCCCTTGCATTCTAACTTGGGACCAATCATAATTTAAATTCATTTGTATTATGATCCCAGGGTTGTCCCGCAGTATTTCCTTCATACGTTCGCAAATTGACTCCAAATAGTGTACACTATCGATCGACAGTGTCCAACCCGTACTTGTACCGACATCAGTAGTGGAGTCAGCTTGGCTGATGGTGTTGTTGTCTGCCATGGTTGCTTGTCGGACAAGGAATGACGGTTGATGTGATGCTCATGCAGGAACATGGTGAAGTGGTGGGGGGTGTGGTGGAGTAGTGGGGGAATTTTCAAGGTCATCCAAACGGAGTTTTAAAAAAAAGGAAAACTTACAAAGTAACATTGAAACTTTCCAATTGATGGTGGCGAGCGTTTTCTTCTGCAACCTTGCCGACACATGTGACTATGCCGTACAGTATGAAAAGTACAACCATAATAAGGCCGAACAATAAAAGATAGCCGTTGACTATCATGATATTTTCTGAGTGGATCTGTTTTCTTCTTATCGCCCTCTCCTGCATCCTCTTCTCCAACTCGTGGACGAAGTCACAACATGCGTGAGGACATCTTTCATCTGTTGGTAGGTTTGCCATTGTTGATGTTGTCGGTGTGGCTGTTGAAGATGGAATGAGGTTTCCAATCGTGATGTGCCATGTACACCAATAGTCAAGTGGTGGGGGTAACAAAGCAGTGGAGGGGGAAGTTTCAAGGTCATCCAAATTGTGTTTTAAAAAAACCTATCTTGTTACTGAGCTTATATGTCAGTAACAAGATAGGTGTTTTTGCTCTTTTACTTCTTTAATATAATGAAAAAATATACATATTCTACAATGGTTAGGACAAGAAATACAACTGCTAGTCAGCTGAAGTAGTCCAAGTTGTCTGGCTCGGTCTTCATGGACGCTGGTGAGGAAGCCGTCGAGGAGTGTCCAGGCTCTTCCTTTGACTGCCGGGTGTTCCGTATATTGCAAGCGTAAACTTGCACATTTATACGGTAGCCTCGTGCCACCATCAGCTGCAACTCCTTGTATAAGTCGTTTAGCTCCTGCTGAGTCTTGATGCTCACCTCCTCGTAACTTGCGCAACTAACGTTCAGAGACATCTTGATGTTGCTAGGTTGGCTGCTGGAGTAGAAATGAAGCCGAGGCACAGCGCTTGGAGGTACATGAAAAAGTGGTGGGGGTAATAGTGGTGGGGGTATAGAAAATCCAATTAAACAGTTCTAAACTTTTTCCATCGATACAATGGAATGGAACAAATAGCGCAGGTGTCCTTGTAATTTTCAAATCGAAACAGTGGCGCTAGAAATCCGAATTGTTTTATACCACCATCCTGTACGAATCGCCGAAGGTCTCTGACGGCGGCCTCGCCACAAGGCCTACAAAACTTTTCCCCGTCGTGGAACTTATACCAGGAGTATTCCGAATACCCTGTATTTTCCCTCCTGTAGCGTTTGACATCTTCTTTTATTGTTAGTGGGATATTGTCTTGTAAACATGTTGGGAACAAGTCCTTGTGAGTTATAACTCGTTGTATGCAAAGCTCGTACAAGGTGCTCATCGTTTGCTAGTTGGCAACAGACTGACCGTTTTTCGCATCCAAGCAGGTTTGAATCCTAGTGCGGTAGTGGGGGTAATTACAGTAGTGGGGGTAATTGTGAAATGCAAAGGTCAAAGGTCAAGGTCACCCGCGAAGTTTAAAAAAAAATGCAACATATCAATACGTGAAGTCTGTCACATATTGATATGTTGCATTTTTTGTTTTTTTTTTTTTTTTTGTCTTTTATGATTCGTTTATTTATAAAACATTACAACAACAACATATGTACAACATTAAAACTTAAATCTAACACTGCTGCTTGTCAGCGATGTGGATGGTCAACTCTGTAGAATTGCTACCCGTGCAGCCGTGGGACACCAGGTATAGACACCCGGGTTGAATAGAGCGAAGATCCTCGTTTTGTAGAAGATGGACGAATCTCTTGGGCAGGTACACCTGGAACTTTGGTTCATCCCCCGGAGTAAACGGTGCCTCGCTGAGACTGCAGCAGATGGCCTCCCCAACTGTAGTCTCCATCTTCTTCATAGCATGGATTATGTAGTGCTTCTCGTCTTTTAGTTCCGAGCACTTCTTTACAGGTAATATTGTTGACTTGGAGTGAGCATTGAACTGCTCGACCAAAGTCTGAAGGAACTGGTGAGATGCCATGGTCAGGTTACAGATCGTCTTCTTGCTCGGAGATGTTGTCGTCTCGGAATCTCGAGTAATACTCATGCCAGGTCCCTGTCTGCTCCCCACTTATATACTCTCCGTTACCCCCACCACTCCCCAATTCCCCACTTTGAAGGTAAGAGGCGAGTTTATAGGCATTTTTCAAAGCGCAATGTCTATCTTTATCATGTTCTGGGCTTTTTGTACAAATACATATGGTTTCCAGCATGTATTGATAATTCTTATCCAATTCCACATCATTAACCGGAACATGAGTAAATCCTTCGATCCATCTTTTCTTTTCCAGCCCCTTTGTGTAAATATTGGTAAACTTGTCTGAAAAGTGATGCATAATGTGATACAAGTCCGTGTAACTTGTAAAACCATCATACCAATCGATATGATGGAAGTGTTTTGAAATCCATCTGTTGGTAGTAGCGGCTTTACTAGTTAAAGACGAATAAGAACATGGTGGTTTAAATAAAAACGAATAAGGAACACTTGTATTCATGTCCAAAAACACAAGTTCTTTTATAATGAATCTATCATCATTACCACGAAACGCTTGAAACTCAATAATACCAGGCTTGGACTTTACTTGTTGTTCTTCTCCCTTGTCCATTTTGAAGGTCACACGTCTGCTCATTACGAAGTCAGGAGGTCAACTGATTTCCACACCACGGTAGGTACTACTTTTATACCAGGCCGTACAGTTGTTGGCGCGTTGGTGTATATTTAACGTGGGCACCGTCCCCAATAGGCCTAACCCCACAAAATGTTGGTTATTGTTTTAAAAACTAACCATTGTCATTTAAGTTTCCATCTTTATATTTTCCTTATTTTCATTTTCATCACTAACACTTGATTCTTCTCCTCCATCTTCCTCTTCTTCCTGTTTTACTGATTTCTTATGTAGTTGAGCGTACTTTTCCAATTGTCTCCACATCTGTACTTCATGAGGAACTCTATTAAATATAGAAGTATCCACAGGTCCGTATAATATAGGTGCGTCCGGTTGTTTGTCCAAAGTGTCTTCCAGATAATCTTTAATAATCGAACTTGAAAACACCAGTTGTCTCAAGTATCTTGTTATAGGTTCAGTAGCACAAGTTAAAATGAAAAACTCCTCTCGATTAAGTTGAATTTTGTTATCATGTCTTGTTGTGTCTCTAAACCGTAGCTGATGATCACCACGTTGTTTAATGATATCAATTTCCACATTTGAATCCAAAAGTCCTACCCTTGTCTTTCTTCCAAACATGTTACTACTTAAATAGCATTCTAGCAGATGCAAATGTTTCATAAACGATTCCCAAGCACTGTCCGTAAACAAAATCATTTTGGGTCCATGAGTTAAAATTACAGTAGGGGAATAATCTGTAGATTTCATAACACCGATTAAAACACTTTTATCCAAACTGGAAGAGATTGGGTAAAATATTCGCAAAAATACCTCACTCAATATGTTTGGAGAAATATTATCTTCAATATCCCTTTTTCTCTTTTGTATAGTCTTTCTTCTTTTACCTTTTTCTTCAACATTATTACTGGCGTGAAGTTGTCCGCAAACGTTTTGTTCACCTCCTTCCTGGTGACCTTGAGGATCTAAAAACTCAGATATCTCCTTCTCAATATCTACCACATTTTCAGGTGTACCACTAGGAGAAGCCATATTGAATACGATGCTACCCATACAACAGTAGGCAACAAACTGATGAGGAGCGGTCTGTACGCTCTGCTTTTATACTCGCGGAATGAAACAAAACCGGTTCTTACAATACATTTTTAACAATTCCAGTTAAAGGTGTGTATGTTACGATTTTATCATGTAGAATTAAACAGTATGCAGTTGTATTAGCCGGTATAGCATCGTTGAATTCCATTTCTATTTTTATATCCACACTTGAAGACTTTACTGATTCATTTTGTTTAGAACAATCGATTACAACTATTGGGTAGGCATCGAAATATTTGTCAGGTGGTAATAAAGGTGTATTTGTTTTACCGTAATATGAACTTTGGAATCTCGCGTACATATCGTACAATATACTGTATTTCTTCTTAGTGAATGACACATTTAAATTGTCGTATGGAAAGAATTGTGAATTTAAATAAACTTTAATATTTTTCAAGTCACAATGATCAAATTGTCCTGCATGTTTAGTAATGGCGTCTCTTCTACCTGTTTGTAAACCAAATATAATATATCTGGCTCGTTCTACATAATTCGATGTTTTAACAGTCCAAGTGTGTCGATCCGTAGTAGGTAAACTGGGATGCTCATGAAATTCCCAACTTCTAAATGGAATAACAATATCACGATCGGCTTTTAATTTTCTTAAAAGTAGCATTCTATGCTCGTCAGCCAATTTAACATGTGGGACTCTCCATACAATTTTGTCTAATTTTAATTTCCATTCTAAAGTCGCATCTGTAGTAGCATCTGCAGCTTTAATAATGTCTTTATCGTTAGAAGATCTCAACAAAACTAATTCTTGTTTAACGTTTAATATTATTTTCCTATAATCTTCAGCAAAACCAAGCAGCAAACGTAATGGAATATGAAAATCAAAATATCCATTTGGATTTGGAGTGATCGTGTCAATCGTAGGTAATACCCATCCGGCAGGTTTAAGTAAATTGGTTTCATTGGGTGTTATAGATGTTAATCCTTTTAAAGTTGTCGTAATACCTACTTTTTTAGTGGAATCAACTGTTACACCTGATATTTCATATCTAATTTCATCAAATAGGAAAGCCATAGGATTATTTATAAATGGAACTGTTGTACCAACAGTAGTACCGTCCTTTTTAGTAACTTGTCCTTCAATATACAAGTAACTTTCACATGGTAGTGTGTAAATGTCTTGATTTTGTATGGGAATACGAATTTCATCGTTATTGTTTAATTTCGATGAAGTGTAAGGGTTGTGGGTGTGATATTCTTTTTCCCATAGGGTTTCGTCGAATGTTGGACCCTGCGCTATATCCAGTATATCCATACTCGGTTAATTTTAATCCAATTCTCTCTAAGAAACGAATGTTCTCGCGTGTTAACTCCTCCACAGCTGAAGAGCTACTAATGCGGTTTCCCGTAGGTTGTTCGCTTTTAAATGTTAAACCCATGGTTTTGTATTAAAGTGTCGATTTTAAATGTAATCTAATCGTAATAGGCTCTTCTCTGAAGTCTACCAAGTTACCGTCTTGATCCAATACGCTCAACACGATGTCTGAAATGAAAGTGGTGTTCAACGGTAGATATACCAGGTTTTGTGGCTTTTCAACAATTTTAAATCCAGGTGGTACACTTGGGTAAAAAGTATGTATGATGTGGGTGTTAGCCCCATCCCTGTAAGCACCTTGTATAATGTTACAAGTTATGTCTATACTATTGACTTTTAATATTGTTACTGTTTTCTTACCGGAATGTGTTACATCTGGTTCTAAAACAGGCTCATCGTTGGAAAATCCTAATAAATCACCAATTGAGTTTGGTTGAGTGAAATCTATATAATATTTGGAAGTAATTTCAGCTTTCATCGTATTATTATTACCTTTTAATGTTATATTGTCTTTTCCCATTTTAGTTTGCAAAAATTCATTTATATGATCAATTTCATAAGAACCTGTGGGTAACCTGCACTCTTGTAAGTCTGTAAATTTTCCACTGGCATCCTTTCCCTTATAATAATGCAATACGTTATTTTTACCTTCCGTAACATTGGGGATAGAGTTGTAAGTTGTAAAATCCAATAGTGCCGCCTCCCAAAACCTTCCTTTTTGCAAGCGTAACGCTGGAAAAAGGATACTTCGTAAAGTGGACGATTTTCCTGTTAATGATACCGTATAGGAAGACATCTCAATAGTGACTGATACTTTTAGCTAGAAATTCCAAACATAAATGGCCGCATATTGAAGTATTATCAGGTTGTTCTCTTTTATAGTTATAATATATGTTTTAGCAGATTTAAAGTAATTTTGAAGTTCTTTTGGTGGTGGCAAATTACCGAAACTATCAAAATAATATACATTGTTATTTAGTTTCTTATAACAAACCCAATGGGTGCCAGGCCCTTCAGTATTATCCAAATTTACAATTCCAGTCTCATTTTGCCACATTTTCTTTGGTAAACTGTCTTTCATAAACACACCGCGGAAAAATGGTATTTTTAAACAGGAAATATATTTAAATAATTCAATATTGGTTAATGCTTTATGTGGTATGACCAATTGATTTCTTTCATTTAATATGCACGATAAGGTCTTAGGTAAAGACCTGCCCCGTTTTTTACCATTGACCACACGGTGGGCTTCTTCCTGCCTTTTCTTGTAGATCGTCGTCTTCTTTTTATATTTCCTCCATGTTTTCTTGTGGTTGACCTCCTTTTTACTCTCCTTCTCCTCCTTCTTCCACCTCCTACTGCTGTTTTAGCCTTCATACCTGCTGTTACTGCTAAAGCTGCTGCTTTTTCTGCTATGCTAGCGTCACTTGATTTTACTCGTTGCCAAGCTATGTCCGCAAGCTTTTTGTCAGCTCTTGATCTATTTTTTGAATCGGCAAACGTGGAATATGCGATATCGTGTTCTTTACAAGCCTGATCTAACTTATTTATGCCAGGATCGCCTCTTTCCAGTCGTTTTTTCAATTTAGTTCCTGGTCCGCAATACTGATAACCTCCCGGTATATGAAATTCGTATGGTAATGCGTCTATTGCTCTATTTACTATGGATCCTACTGGAATTCGTTTTAAAGCTTTACTTAACAGAGAAACCGCTGTAGATGTGATCCCACTTCCTTTCCTCGCAATGTCCCGATTTGGACTGATATACCGAAATGTCATTAATGTCTTTTATAATTGCAATTCGCAACATATGTGTTTCCTCTATGAGGAGTTAAACATAAATGAAGTTGTTTGTTAAGATATTCAAGTTATATATCAAAAGTACCCCAATTAGCAATGTTAGAAGTTCTAAATTTTATAGTTTTAGGGTTATAAAAGTATTTATTAACAATTTCCTGTTTTATCCATCTTCCTCTCAAGTTTTCATCAAGCGAAGTATATGTTTTATCTGCAATATAATTGTGCATATCAAATAATAAATTACCTATTACTTTTACAAGGAAATTAACAGTTACAGCATGATCTGCATGATCAGGGTCTTTAAGCTCTGTTATACGTTTATTATTACAAGTATACACTTTATTATCCATTTGTGATAATGTGATAGCCTGTCCTACAGTTGCAGCATCATTTGCTTCTCTTCCTTGCGCCATGTTTGTTAATTTTTTATTACTACATATAAAAAACGCATGGTAATTATTTGGATCTAGATGTACTGTTTGTCCTAAGGCAGCCGCGTCTCTATCTGCATGACCCCATGACACATTTGATAACCTTCCATGCCTGCAATCCCAATAAGCGTTTTTGTATGTCAATAAATGAAATTTTTCATTACCTTGAATAAAGTCATCCCCTTGCTTTGATAATACTTCATCTCGTTTTGCAAATCCAGTTGTTTCTTGTTTTAAAGTCTCTTTCATTTGACCCACTGTTGCACCATCAGATGGTGCTGAACCATCTTTTACATTCGCCAAACAATTGCCAAGACAATCGATAACTCCCACATCACGTATGACACAATGATCTTTTATATATTTGAGATTTACAGCATCATTTTCATTTTTTGGATAACCTATATCGTTAATAACAAATTTATAAAAAGAAAATCCATCTTTTGTCTTTTCAGGTATCAAAGAATGTAAATAGCGTCTATTTACGCTGTCTTTTGCATCTTTAGGGTCATCTACGTTGGATATACGTTTATTGTTGGCACTATACGTTTTCCCATTGAATTTTAACGTATTTTTTAATTCAGATGACAAATAACCTTTGTTTATTGCATCACCGTTTTGATTTGGTTTACCAACGTTGATGATTCTATGATCTTCTGCGTCATATGTGTTATTTTGTAGTCTTAACGTTGGCGATATCTTTTCCTTTAATATTTTTAGATTTATTGCATCGTTTTCATCCGTAGGATCTTTTATGTTTTTTAACCTTTTATTACTCATATCATAATCTCCATCAGGTGTTTGTGGTAAACCAGCACTTCTTTTTAAACTATTGGCATAATATAACCCATCCGAGGAGTAACGTCCGAACTTGTCGACACTCATGGTGCAACTGAATAGTATTCTAGGGAGTAACGCATTTTTATGAGATTACCCCACGGTTTCGGAGTTCATCCACTAAAGCCACCCATTCGTTTTCCAATCCAGTATGACCCGCTTCTTTAGCTTCATGTATTAGTTTCATTCTATCCACCAATTTATTGATATTATTGTAATAAATCACATTTGTGTTATATAGTTTCTTCATTAAACCTGTACCCGTAACGGACTTACTTCTTTTTCTTCGTTCCTGAGCACTTACATCCAAAGTGGATGCCATAAATCTTCGTTTTACAGGTTTTCTTTGTGTTAACGGCATTGTTTGTCTTCTAGTTGGTATTAACTTGGATACAAATTCTTTATATTTTAAAGACTTAGATCTAAAAGGAGGCTGGTCAGGTAAATACTTTCTCCTATATGCATTTGTCTGTTCCAAAATATTTTTATATGCTTCCATGTCTTTTTCTTTCACTACCGATACTGAAGGCTTATTTTCAAATAATAATTCAAATAATCCTTTTGTGCCCTTATACCTTTGATCACCAATGACAATATTATCATGTTCGTCAACGTTTAACGGGCTATTACCTATCATTAAACCGTCTTCTGTTAATCTCGCTCCATAACTATGGTAATTCTTATTAGGAATTGTTCCGAGTAACATTTTTACCATGTATTTCCTTCCTAAAGGTCCTTTGTTATGAATGTTTTCACCCAATAAGCTTATGTTTGACGGACCTTCCCTTGTCTCTTCTTCTTTTTCCTCTTCACTAGCAGTTGATACAACTTCATGTCCTCTTTTGGCTTTTACTTCATATAATTCTTTTATTCCACTATAGTCCGGTGATTCTAGCTCTCTTTCGGGTTCTCCACCGGTAAAACCACTATACGTAGAGGATTCCAGGTCTTCATCACTAAAATCTTCTGATTTTACATTTTCTCTTTCAAACTTCGTAATAGGTGCAATCGCATCTCCTTCCAATACAGGTTTAGCAAATTTTTTGTTTAATTGTTTCAAGGGTTCAGTAATAGGTTTAAAAGTAGATTCAAGGAATTTCTCCCTCTCGCTAATACCTAGTTTCAATGCTCTGTTTTTAGCCCGAATAGAATCACTAAGTGATTTTATTTCTTTTACTAATTTTTCTTGGTTAACCATGTTTGTAGCAAGACGTGTTGTACAACAATGAATGTGTTATACCACGTTTAATGTATTAATATAAATTTATCAAATCCTATCCTGTATCGACCATTGTTTAGCGGTTGTTCCTTCATAATTGTTAGGAACCCATACTTTTCAGCCCAAGCCTTTCCACACAACTCTTTAAATCGTTCAAATGTCATATCCGCATTTACATGATCAAAATATATATGTTTTAGGTTGGTTTCGTCCTGTTTAAATACAATTAGCATGTTTGCATTGTCTCTAATGAGTTGTTTAGGTATTTTGCTGTAAGTTTGGCCAATATAAATGCTATCTATGTTGTTATGTCGACCCATAGCGAAGTAATTCCTTATTGTGTTTTGGTTTTCACAAGATACATCGTCGAATATAAACACGGAGAATGGTTTAGCTTCTTGTGGCTGCATGACACTCTCGCTTGCATTAAACTTTAAATATTTAACTTCAGGCACATTAGTCAGTATTTTTTCCAATAATTGATACTTTGGTTGTTGTAGTGATTTTGAAAATACATATAGATTGTTAAATCGTAATCCTTTAGGGTTTGTAATCAAATTGAATACTACATTAGTTTTTCCACAGTTGGAAGGTCCGGTAACCAGACAACGAACGGTGTTTGGTAACAAATTGCCATGCTTCCCACTATTGAATTCTGAATTATCCACTGTGAGTTCATCTATATTATTAATAGTAAAACTCTCTTTTTGTGGTACTATCTCCATCCTTTGTAATGGTTCAACCTAAAATGATTCTCTATCGTTATATCAAATCCTTTTTAGGTATCCAAGAATCTTCCGTCTTATTAAATCCTAACCATCGTACTTTGACCTTATCTTTTTTCCGTTGCAACACCTTTTCAACTAAATATACATCGCCTACTGTTGATTTTAACATTTCATGTCCATAAAACCCTCCTTCAAGCAATTGTCCTTTATTATCTTTTAAAATATATGTCTCAGGTACTGTAGGTTGTACTTTGAATACAGTAAAAACCTCATTGGTCCAATTTGGCAGGTATCTTTTACTGAATACACCTTTATATTTACTTATTCGCACTTTATCACCCACATTAAATTTTTTAGGCTTTAGTTTTTCAACTTTTGGTTTAGTATTCGTTTTTATACGTTTTAATACAAGGTTTTCATTTTTACTAGTTACTTGGTTTGGTTTCATCCCGATAGTCCTATGAAATTTGTTATTGTAATCGTTTATAAGTTTTGGTAACATATCAATCCATATGTGCGATCCTCTGTTGGAAAACATTTTATACATTGCACTTTTTAAAGTTCTGTTGAATCTTTCGATTATTGAGGCTTTTACTTCTGAATTGGTTGAATAATGGTTTATATTGTGTTTTTTCATTAAATTTGCAAATTCCTTATTAAAATATTCTTTTCCATCATCTGTTTGTAAATGTTTAATAGTATGTTTGTCTCTTTGTATAGCTGTTTCCATTGCTTTTGTAACACTTTTGCCACTTTTATCTTTTAGTGGTAAAGCATCTGCCATTTTTGAAAAACAGTTAATAACAGTCAATATGTATTTATATCCTTTATTTTGTTTGCTATAAGGAATCATTTCGATTAAATCCGCTTGATATAAATCATTAATTCCTTTTATCACCGTATTTCTTCGTGGAAACTTTCTTCTTGCAGGTTTATGAAGTTCGTTGACAATTTGTTGCTTTAAGTCCTTCATATTGCAGGTTTCAATGTTTGTTGTATCACATGTATAATCACAATGAATGTTGTTTTAAATATTCACATCATTTATATGGGTCAAGGTCATCCAAACTTGTGTAAAAAAATGGGGAACACGGCGTTGGACTTGCCGTGTTCCCCATTTTTTTACGGAAGGAGAAAGGAATAAGGTCGTAGTTGTAGAAGGACGAAGAATAGGTTACTAGTTGATAGGGTTTAGAGAGTAGTGCCAAAAGGAAGAGTGTGGATTTTGTCGGGCATAATGTATCTTTTATCATCCCGAGCTGACAACGCTTTTTAATTTCGGTGACACTGTAGACTTGATGCTTGAAGCTTCGGATATTGTTGAATGTTGCTGATATCGTAGTATCTTCAAACAAACAAGTCTTGTAGTGGTCAAATGTCACGTGTTTTTTCAAATAAGATGTCTTCACTCCTTTTGCTTTCTTCACTGTCGGTGTGTTGTTCTCGTGGTACATCTTAAATGAATACAATTTCGCCATCAGCGCCACTATTTCTTCTAAAGGCATTCCATTTGCTTCATCTTTGAATTTTCCAATTACTTTTTTATATTTTTCATTAAAATTTGGATGGTTTTCGGATAGTCAGAAAAATCGAAATCTTCTTTGTATGGAAAAGTCCTTAGGTCTTCATACATGTCCAAAGTCTTTATCCAGTAGATAAACGCGTCCGTATCCATGTATGCGACTCCAATGTTTTCCCTTCCGTAATGTTTAACCATTTTGTTATAATGGAAATCATACATCAGGGTTTTACTTATATCCAAAATCGACATACCTATGTATAACGGACGGGTCCATGACTATTGTTGTTTTCTTCATACTGACAGCGACTAGATTTTCGTTTATAATCATGGATGTTCCGAAATTTGGTTTTTGCACTAATTTTTCCAATTTCCTAGGATCACTCACTAATTTTACATTTTTGTGTTTTCTTTTGTTCTCCAAGGTCTTCCCAAAGATGGCATTGTTCATTAATTTATAGAAGTCCTTTTCAAATGCTGTTGTCGCTGCAGCTCTTCTTGCAGTGTTGGAATCAATATATGGTTTCAACCAACAAGACTGGGTGAATTCAATTGCTCTATGAATTCTCACTATACGTAGACCCAATTCAAGAGCCTGTTGAACTACCCAGTAGTGAGCCACATAGCGATCCTTATTCTCCAAGGTCATCATCAATTTTGGCCATCTCCTGTCGGTGAAACTTCAGTCTTGGCTAGGAGAGGCAAGTCGTAGTGATGGTCATGAAGGTGCTCTGGATATTCGAAATCACAGTCCAAAATATAGCCTTTTGGACCATTCTTTGGAATCTGTGAGATGTCTCCAATGGTGGCCGGGTCGATCCATTTGAAGTCAGCGTAGGGAAGCGGATTTGACATTGCCCAACCATAAAGGTTGTTTGCGTCAAAGTAGCCAAGGTAGACCGATGGTTGTTGCTCGTCGAAGCCGGGGATGTACTTGTTGTTGGCTTTGACATGACGTGTTACAGCTTGTGTCAAACCGCCCCGTACACCAGATTCCATCATGAGCACCATATCGATATCCGTTAGAAGTTCCAGTCGACAGTTGGTTGACTTTAGCATAGCTTGCCATGCTAATCCTGGAGATGTGTACGAGTGTAGAGGGTCCAGTCCATAGGCGGAGAAGCAGGTGTTTCGGAATTCTTCCATCACATCGCACAGCAGAGTTACGTCCAATTTTATATAAAAGTCAGAATATTCCCCTAAGGTTTGAATGTTTAGTTGGTTCCAAACATTACAAGCATGATTGTAGTCTTCAACGGAGATTTCACTTTCGTTTAATTTGCTGTTGAAGGCTTCGATCGGTGGTAGACTGGTTTCTTCAAATTTTTCTGTAGATGTTATGTAGTCGTAGGGGAATACTCCTTTACGTAATACTAAGTCCAATTTATCTTCAGGTACAATCTTGCTGGTTTCTTTTAGGTCTCTCTTCGTAGATTCTCAGACAATCTGCTCAAACTAGATGGCATAAATCTATAAGAGTCTACAAAGCGAAGTTTAATTTTACCTACGGTTTTTGAGAAACTGATGTACTTTTCCAATGTTGTAGCAAGAACATCAATTTTACCATCATCTCTTCCTAACTCTTGGAATAATGAAGTGGAGTCGTAGCCGCTAAGATTGTGTAACACGACAGGGATAAAGTGGGGCAGTTTGTAATTTATATTGCATGAATTACAAGCAGCTCCTCTGTATAAACCTGTCAGGTGATCGTGATCTCTTACTTTTGATTTTCTTCACTGAAGCTCTTCTCGCATAGATAACATCTTGATGCCATATTGTATTCTTCTTGTTGATTCTCATTCAAAGGTTCCATAGGTACGACATTACCATACAAGCGTTGTACCTTTTCAGCAATGTCATACAACTGGTCTACGAAATACTTAGCGGCTTCTTCACCACGGTAAAGTATTGGAGTGGATGTTAAACCATAGTTTTGCAATTGGTTTTCAGACAAGGTTGATTTCACTATTAGACAAAAACTGTTGGGTTGATGCAACTGATATTTTGTTCTTCTAGTCACTTCACCGTCCGGCAGCTCCTGTGGTACTAACGTAGATTCAAATCTGCGTAGATGACTACTGGAATCCGATATTGGTGAACTGTTTTGTTAAATTGGATACACGCTCGAGATGGTGGTGGCAGACTAATCTTCACTTCATAATTTTCATTACAAAGTCTTTTGTGTTCTATCAACCACTCTAATCCTCCTTGTCTTATTTCTTTATATGTGAAACAAAAACATCTTTTACACACTGTTAACCTACGCCTCTGTTTTGATAATTGATTTCGAATCAAGGATGCAAAGTCCTTTATCCACACATAATGTGAAATTTCACCCTTAGTGATCAGTAGCAAATCAGTGTGGTTTCTTTGCTCAACTTTTACTACCCGCAAAGGATAAACGTTGTTCGAATCATCCAGACCGAAAACATTCACTGAAACGCCAGGATTCTTCTTTTCAAATTTGTCTATGTCTTTCAATGTAACTGGGTAGGTGAGGCCTTGAAAGTTGTAGCGGTGTTCATTTTCGTAATACTCTCTACCAACTCTTTCAGGATGATCTTTAACATACTTGGTTAACATTGCATACTTAAAACATTCATTACCTTCATTTTGCACATTCCTACACGATTTAGTGTTTTGGATTTTCTTTGGTAAAGGGATAAAACTACTACCCCTTAAACCATATCCATGCTTGTGAACCCTTACATCATACCTTCAATTGATGACAAAGTCATCCAGATCCTCTTCCTTCATGTTCTTGAAGTTTTGTTATAAGTTCTTCCAAGCATTCTTCAATAATATCATCGATGTTGGAGGTGAAGGTAAGGGTTCGGTTTTTGGTAATGAACGCTCTCAATGCTGTTTCACCATCAGTATTGTTAAACATAGCCTCTAACACCATTCCAAATTTAATAAAATTTAATCTTTGTAGTTCTTCCCTCAAGGTTCCACCAACAAGTTCCTTAGCCTGGGTTATAAATGTTTCAGTTCCAATTGAACATTATTAATTTTAAAATGTGTTACAACTCGTCCTGGCAAGGCCGTGGTGCGCAGTTGTTTCACATCTTCTAGTTCTTCTTCAGTGTCCTCTTCTTCAGTGTCTTCTTCTTCAAAAGGTCTTCTAGCAGTAGATGGTCCAGCACCAGCAAATTGGATCACACTAGGTCTTCTTCTTTGCATTTGCTGTAGATAGCTGTCCCAGTAGTCCGTCCTGCTTCTGGTGCTCTTCCAAAACCGGTCAATTGAGTCTAAGTCTATTTCATCCATGGTAATATCTTCTTTTCTATCTTCGTCTTCATGTAATTCTCTGTGTATGGTGAAAAGATCTTCGTCTTGAAAGATTTCCCCACAAATGTCGCAAAGAGCCATTTCAAACAGTTTGGCTTTGAATGCACACTCTGTGAATGTCCACGCAATAATGAGCAGCGCACTCCACCGGGACCCTTTATATCCGAAGCAGATAGGTGGGGAAAGTGACGTCATATGGAAACAGGTTATCACTCATGTGCTAAATTTAGCCTTTACACAACCGTTTGTAATACATTTATCAGTAGGCTTGATAAATTGATGATATTTGGTCTAGATTCAATAATTTGTACAAGTTTTTTCAAAGACGTCTGTTTGAGCAAGTTTATGTAGGTCAAGGTCATTTGGAATTATTATTTTGAGCGGGGGATAGAGCACTAAGCAGCATCATTTACTACAAAGTGCTCTATCCCCCGCTCACATTCTTTTTTAACTTTTTGTTTAAACTTTTTTACAAGGGTGAAACATCACCATCAGAGTCGGAATCATCCTCATCACGGAATAGGCAGCGATGACAATACATAATTCTTCTGGCAACTAACATCCTATCCATTGGACGATGGGGAGTGTCTTGTTCTTGTTCTTCTTCTTCGATTTCCAATTGGAATTCCATTTCCGACTCAGATGACGACTCTAATGTTTCGTAGGCGTGCAAGTCCACCTCATTGTCCGTTGAACCAGCTTCGTCAGAGTCCGTTTCAATATCCATTATCTCTTCCTCCTCCTCTTCTTGATCAACCGCAGGTAGTTGGTCCTCTACTTCTATAATTTCTAGAGGTATTACCTCCAGAATAGAGACAATTCTGTTGCGATGGAACACGGTGTTGTCAAGTGGAGCCATGGTATGGAAGTGTTGTATCCATCCAATTTGCTTACCTTTTATACCCCCCACCAACTATACAATTTATGTGGGTCAAGGTCACGTAAAGATACCCTTTGAGCGGGGGATAGACCACTAAGCAGCATGCTAGTCCATTGCCGCAAAGTGATCTATCCCCCGCTCTATTCCGCAGACCACACTCAAGTCCAAGTCCACATCCAAGTCCACATCCATATGTTACACTTTATTATTACTGCCACCAAGTAATTGTCACTCGCACATTTACTTGGTTTGATAAAGGTACTGCACAAACTCCATATTGGTTGTTTGTTCGTTATACAAATGCATCATGAAATATGCAATCTTATCGATTGCGGCATTGTCCAACGGTTCGCAATTCACAAGTTCCAATGTGCCCTGGCTGGTCTTATCCTCTATAAGTTCCACCACTTCGTTGATGTCTTCTTCCAAGAGGATGAACTCAACACTGAAGCTCTCCATTGTTGTTGTTGATAGTGTCTAGACAAATGCTTGACTAAATGCTTTATTCATCAGTCCTACATATATACCAATTTCCCCCTCCTATTACCCATTCCCCCTCTACCTTTATATAGGTCAAGGCCATCCAATAATACCCTTTGAGCGGGGGATAGACCACTAAGCAGCATGCTAGTCCATTGCCGCAAAGTGATCTATCCCCCGCTCTGTATTCCACACAAGTCCTAGTCTTTACACACACATAAGCCCCCAGTCTTTTACACTTACTCATATACTCTGTCCTCCCTGCCAATTAAGAGTTCCCCATGTTTGCCACTATTTTCAATTAACCTTTCCAAGTCCCAAAACACAATGTCCAAATTAACCAAGTTCGCTCGTCCAATTTGAAACACACTATTCCCCCCAAAGTCACTTGCTCTCACTTGTTGTCCTGTATACTGCTTCTTCTTCCACGCTACAATCACTACCCTACCTTCTTCAACAACCATTCTTTTAACATTATCATACACCTTCTTCAACATCCCTCTACAGTTTAAATAGTTTATGGTTACATACTCCCACTCCTTACCAATGATCAGTGATCCACTCATTTTCTAGCGTTCCACTGGAAGGTTCAAAGCAGAATGAAGTCGGAATGTACAGACCCCCCTCTTTTATACCAGTTAACCGGTTGTCCTTCGTTTAAAGTGGGTCAAGGTCATTCAAAAGTACCCTTTGAGCGGGGGATAGACCACTAAGCAGCATGCTAGTCCATTGCCGCAAAGTAGTCTATCCCCCGCTCTGTATTCTACACACACACACATGTCCCTGTCCAAGTCTTTCATTACATACCCAATATATATTCAGTTCCTTCATCATCACTATCACTCATCACTGCTTCCACAAACTCCACAGGATTAAAGTTAAATTGTTTCAATTGTTCTTTTAAGTTTTCAATTTGTTGGTCCTTTACTTCTAAAACACTGTGAAGGTGTGATATGTAGTCCGCTGCCTCGTTGATGCTTGCTACTCTCGGATCGCCTAACTTCAAGCTGGGAACTACACCCTGCAGCCTGAAGTACGCCATACGCCTTTCTTGCTCCTGCCGTTGACCAGGACTGAGCAAGCCTTGTCCGTCTTGGCTTACCTCCAGCAAGGTCCGTAGCATCGGAGCTTTGCAGGCGTTTGCCCGAGCAACAGTTATGCTGTGGAATGGTCGAGCAGGTCCACGAGTAGCAGGCAGGACGTTGGCAGCACGCCTTCTTGAAGAAGAAGAGGAAGCCTGAGAAGTTTTGGAGTTGAAAGCCATGTTACAGTGCTGTATTCAGCTAAGCGGTACAAAGCAGAATAACCAAACTGCACGTTAATACCCGTATATATACACTTATCAGTGGTGGGGGTACTAGCTAGCCTTGGTAAAGTGGGTCAAGGCCATCCAAAAACATTACCAGAACGGGGGATAGATCACTAAGTGGCATGTTAGTCCATTGCCACAGAGTGATCTATCCCCCGCTCTGTATTCCGCATTCACACACACATTCATACAAACACACAAGTCCCAGTCCGAGTCTTTACCCACACACCTATCCACTCTCATCCTCACTAGCATCACTGTCCACTAAAAGATCTTGACACTTCATAATTAGTCTGTCATATTTTCTCAGGATTGAATTTGCCTCACGGATTACATTCTCTAACACCCTATCCTTTTCCTCTATAATTTCATTGTACGCTTCAAATACATTTGGTGGTGTCTGTGTAGATGCATTTGATGTGGTTGGTTGCGGGTTGGTAGGAGGCCGGGCCGAGCTGGAGGCTCCACTGCTGCAAAGCTCCTTCTTCACAGGGCCAAAGCCGGAAAACCGGACGCGACTCCTTACATACCAGGCTGATCTAGAGGCTCCACTGCTGCTGCACGGGTCCTTCTTCACAGGTCCAAAGCCAGAAAATCGGACTCGACTGCTTAACAGAAGGCTCGATCGGTTGGGCCTAACACTTGAGCTAGAAGCTGAAGAGTTTCCAGACATGGTGCGAGGTGTTCTGCTTAACGGATGCAAGCTGAATGAGCGGACATTGGATTACCACTCCTATATATACCTATTTGTAGTGGTAGGGGCGGGGTGGAGGAGGGGGTGGGGGAGGGGGTGGGGGAGGGAATGGGGAATTGGGGGGGGGGATAGCTTAAGGACTTCCACTAAATTTCCCTTACTCTTCCCGGTCATCGGTTTTACATACCTTTAGCAAACCCATCATTTTGGTTTCTTCAATAACTTTACACAGCTCAAAGACCCAAGCAAACAGCTCATCTATGTTGTTATAATTAATTTTTGTCCAGTGTTCATACTTATGAGTTTGGTTGTTTATAATACATAGATAAAATGTAGACCCATCTCGTCTTATACAGTGCTCAACTTCCATTCTATGCCGATTTAGCACTTCCCAAACATTGTGTGGATCTATCAAGAAGTCACCACCTTTGTAATTGTACCGTGACATGTTTACACGGAGTACAGAAACGGACTGAAGCAAATGAACGGCTCATACAAGCTTAGTAAGAGCATTAGAGTGGGGGGTATCACGTGATACACGACATTAGTTGTAAGGTTAGCACTTTACTTTAAACTGTAATTTATATGGGTCAAGGTCATTCAAACTTTGAAAAATTTTTACCTCCAAACACTTGTAGCAAGCTACAAGTGTTTGGAGGTAAGTTTTTATTTGTTAAAGATTTTCGTAACTTAGTCTTCACCCTCAAGGACACGGTTTGAGATTGTCCCAGTGACTTTACATCACCGCCAGGTTAAAGTATTATACAAGTCAAGTATTTTTTTTTTTATTATTTGACTTGTGTAATACTCCTCTCCCTTACTTTAAGAGGGTTAGGACTAAATTTGGAAAAAATAATTTGGAAGAAGAATTTTTGTTTTTTAAATATCGTCCAACACAACCTAACAATTTAGAATTTCTTTTGGTAGGCCTACATCCTAATCCATTTCCCACACAGATTGGCATCCTTCCCTTCGTATTAGATAGCCTTTTTTATGGATGAAAAATTGTCTTTGTACCATCCGAACGGGTACTTTCATTGTATGAAGGCTGCCATCACCTTTTACAATGATTTCTACTTTGGCATCAAAAGCTCCATAAGTTTGAGCAATAAAATAATATTTTTCATCCATTTTAAGTCTTCTAATATCAAGCGGTTGCGGACTGTGGGGATGTCTGGGTTGGGATGTTTTAGACCTAATGTTGTTAAGACTGTAGGGTCTTACTCTCGGAAGATTGATGTTTTTGTTCAAGTGCGTTTGGCAACGGTCTTTATCTAAAACAGCAAACTTCTGACAGCAAAGAATCCCAAAGTCTTTTGACATCCACACGTAATCGCATTTATTACCCTTGCCAGCAGGGAGTTTAACACGCTTACGTTTTTGTGTTGGACGCTTTACTGGAGTGTTTTGGAGCTTGTCAGGTTTAGGCTGGCTAGAAGGAATGGGGGTGGGAGGTGAAGGTTTAAGTAGGTCAAAAGGTAGGCTGCAGACAATTTTGGGTGGGGTAGGTGAACGGGTTAGGTCGATTGAGGGAAGTTCGGGGGAGAAGATTGATTTACGGGGTGGTTTGGTTGGTGTAGGTGGCATGGGGGATATGGGTGAGGGACATTGGGATTTGGTGTAGGATAGGATTTTTTTAGTTCGACTGTAGGGGGTTATCCTCGACCTTGGCGCCTCTTCGAACACCGCAGACTCCGATCCCGAGTCCGATAGCAGAGAGAGTGCTGGAGAGGCTATCAGGACTCGTCCGCTGGGGTTCTTTGAAGATGCCGCAGAAGCGCCAGCCTCTTCCGAAGCCGAAGGTGCGCCAACCTCTTCCAATGTTGGTGGCAATGGTGAAAGGCTGGGCATCGAGGCAGGCTGCGGTGGCGGCGGCGGTGGCGGCATCGTCAGGCAGCTCAGAATCTGCGCTGTCATGAGGTATTCTAGGATCGGAGCGGAGGACGATGAGGGCTGAGGCGTGTTGGCCGAGGTTGAAGAAGCTGGTGGGTAATTCTTGAGCTTAAGACCCATCTTGATGAAGCGAATAAATGAAGAGTAAATATGAAAAGAGTAAATATGAAAAGAAGATTGAAATAAGTAAATAAAATCTCAGGGGCGAGAGAGGACCGTCCGGTACGGGAACCTGGACAGGAATGAGAAGTGCATGCCACCCGGCCGCCTTATATCCCCGCCGGGGCTGCCACGCCCAGGATATCAGGGGTGGGGGAGGGGGTGGGGGGGGGGGTTCGCACTTTTTGTCGGGGGGGGGAAAGGGGGGGGGGTTCGCACTTTTTGTCGGGGGGGGGGGGTTCGCACTTTTTGTCGGGGGGGGGGGGGGGTTCGCACTTTTTGTCGGGGGGGGGGGTCAATTTAAAACAATAAGCCTCACTTAAGGCGTTTATGTTAACATCGCTGAAGCCTCCAAAAAAGACACACTTATAGACGAGTCAAACCTTGTGTGTTACTTGACTTGTACATTTTTTTAAAAGAGCTTAATATATTTACCTTGTTAATAAGACCTGACTGTTAAAGAATTTTGAAAACTTTTATATATTTAGGTCAAGGTCACGGTAAAACTTTAAAAAATTAAGCCCCACACCCCCGATGGGGGTGTGGGGCACTTGGGTTGTCATCGCTGTAGCCTCCAAAGAGACCCAACTATGACAACAAGGCAACATCCAATGTCGTGTTCCCTTCGCCACGCAAGACTTGTAAACATTTACTGCATTGTCTTTTCAATAGCTAACAAAACATTTACTTAATTTTGAGAGAGGTTGAGGACAGCCCTAGTGGCTTACGCCCTCGGTCCGAGTGCAGGGGCCACCGCAAATTGGCCACAGCTGTGGTCTGCATGTCAGCATACAAACGGACCGAGTCCCAAACCCAGCCGCAATATTGCATGCCTGAGAGGACCCATGCTAAAATTGGTTTAAAATTGTTTTACACGGGGTCTACTCCCGTACCCTACCTTTACTATTTAACTTTATCAATGCAGTAAATTTTTATAAATCTTTGTGGGTCAAGGCCACACGGACATTAAAAAATTTCGGCCCCCGTACATCCATGGCGAACCACGAATGTTCGGGGGCCTTGGGGACTAAAAACACAAATAGCTAACAAAGATTCATTTACATAATTTGAGTTTCCAGAAGGGAACAAGAGGTTGAGGACAGCCCTAGTGGCTTACGCCCTCGGTCCGAGTGCAGAGGCCACCGCAAATTGGCCACAGCTGTGGTCTGCATGTCAGCATACAAACGGACCGAGTCCCAAACCCAGCCGCAATATTGCATGCCTGAGAGGACTCATGCTAACGTTGGTATAAAATGCTTTTACACGGGGGCCTACTCCCGTTCCCTGACTTTACAATTTACTTTGAGCATTGAAAAAGCTCAAGGGGGGATTGCTAAAACAAGCGTATACACTTTACAAACATATAACACACTTACAACACACAATTGAGCTCAACGTAGTCAATGCTGGAACAAGCACATACACATTAAACACATATAACAAACAAGACACAAAGGATAAAAGACACAGGAGACATAGGGTACAAGTAAAACACTCTCATATAAATCAATTCCCAATACCCAAACGCAAGCGCAATATCTTACAACTAATACAAGTCTTAAAGTTAGAGTAGACTTCGCTAAACACTGAAGGCGCCATTCAATGTTTAGTGATGCCTATGGCGGTCCGTCCCGGTCGTTCACGTTCAACGCGCGGGAGCGGACTGCGAGCCGGCTCTGGCTGGACCCCCTTATATCCCCGCCGGGGCTGCCACGCCCAGGATATCAGGGGTGGGGGAGGGGGGGGGGAGGGGGGGGGGTTCGCACTTTTTGTCGGGGGGGGGGGGGTTCGCACTTTTTGTCCGGGGGGGGGGGGGTCAGGTAAGTTAAGTGGGTCAAGGTCACCCACAACACTTGTACTCTAAGTGTTGGCTATACCCCCGCCACAACTGGGTCCCTAGGCTGCACAACACCGCTTCGCCAGTATGTCTCCGGCTTCCATGCGGTGCGTCTCGCTGTTCTCTAGCTCTCTATATGTAAGTAATTTTACAAGTTCTGAATGTAGGTCACTACACTTTAACTCTGGGACGATATCGACTTGTAGTGTTTCAGTGTTTTGACTCAAGGTCATCACACTTTAACTCTAGCACATCGGTTATCGTACCAGAAGTGCTCAATAACCTAACTTGTAATGTTTAGGGTGGCGTTTGCACGCCACGTGGTATCGCCATGAGTGTCCAGTCCAGGTTTTAAGTTAAATTAATTTTACTGTAATCTTTTCCATTTCCGCTTCGTTTTGCCAAAGTATAAGGTGTCGCTTGATAAAGTGGTATTTCTTTAAAGTTATAGGAGATTGCAAGGATACAATTAGTTTATTTAGGAGACTCTTCATCTTGGAGTTTAACACAATTTCCACTTTGACTTTGCTTCCTCGGCTCTCACAGCCTAAGCTGTACAGAAATGTTTCTTCTAGTGCCAACTCGGGCCAAGAGAACAGTGTGTTGACTGTAGGACAGCTCATGGTGAAGTGATGCGATACTTTAGCGTACCACCTCACCTTCCCCCGCCACTGTGACCTTCCCCCACTCCTGCTGTTTCCCCCACCTCTTTTCCCTTGACTCATGCGCTACAAGCAGTCTCTCAGTATTGTGCGGACTTTTGTGAGGTGAAGCCATGTCGCAGGACACTTTAGGTAAGAAACTTAGCCGTGTTAAGACTTTATTAGTTGCTCACTGTCCACCACCCAAAGTTAAGAGAGTTTCAACTTTAGCTAAGTGGCGCAAACTGTTGCGCGGACACCCTAAGTTTTATACAAAACAGACTAATGTCAGTTTTACTGATGAGGATTTGTTTAAAATATTGGATGAAATGACTTTTCCTTGCAAAATTCAGTTAGTTACTCCCATTCCTGACAGTTTAGAGTCTTAGTCTCTCAAGCTGATATACCTAGAGTACACGGAGCCTGACAGTCAGTCACTCGATGGCTGTCGTGGGGTGCGCATCGGTGTCGGCGCTCCGTTGTTAAGTGTTCAAGGTCACAGTAACATGAAATTGCGGGCGTTGTACTGGTTCAAGGTCACCTGAGGGATAACCGATTGCCCATTTAGGCAGAGTCATGTCAGAAACTCGAGTTTAACTTGGCACTTTTGCCGTTTCTTGTCGAAAATTCGCTCCAAGTGGTCAAGGTCACGGGGACTCTGACTAAAACTCGGAGCGTAGTGCGAGAAACGGCAAAAGTGCTAAAAAATTTTAAGTTTCTGCGTGACCTTGACCTTAGTGGCGTCGGTGACGTCGTTTTGATGACGTAAGGGGTGATGACGTCATCAGCACGTCATTTCTGTGACGTCATGGGTGTGACGTCATCGAAATGACGTCATTAGTGATGACGTCATCGATTGCGTCATCGATGACGTCATCGATGACGTCATCGGTGAGGTCATTGACCTCGATGACGTCATCCCTCAGGTGACCTTGAACTGGGCCAGCGGCCGCAATTTTACACTACTGAGGTTAAATTTGAGAATACGGAAATTATATCTTTTTTTAATTAAATAACCTTTCTAAATGTCATCAAATAACAACCACTTAAAGAAGATCATTTAACTCAAATTCTCAGTACTTTAACTCGTTAAGTAATAGAAACTAGTGTAAATTTAATAGGCAATTTACCACCATATTAGCTGAGTTTTTGTTGTCACTCATATTATTTCTAATATTAAGCTTAAAATGCCAATAATAACTGGTGGCAGAATTCAGTTATAAAATATAGATATTGATGATAACCGATATAATATTAACAAGTCAAGATTACCTTAATGAAGACTTTCAAGGATAAAAACCAATAGTTTGAATTGTATAATGTTAAATTTAGTTAACTTGGTTACGGAGTAATTTAAGTAATACAATAAGATAAACAAAAAATATTATGAAGATTTAAATTTGCGATTAACGTTATGGTTTGTTTGATATTAAAGAAAAAACGTCAAGTCTGTAATAAATAAAACATAGCAAATAAGTCCATTATTACTAGGTAAATCCAATAAAGTACATTGTACGATTTTTGCTTGGTTTAATATCGTAAATTACTTAAAATTACTATTTATTTAAAAACAATGCTAAGTAGCTTAAATGTTACTTATAGAAAATGCATCACTGATTTGGAATACACATTAAAAAGATAAATTCAACTGTTATATTTTAGTTTACATTTTAAAAATAGCTCTTTAATAGATGTCTTGCTACGATTTTAGCCGCTGGCTGAGCCTGAACCTCATCCCCACTCCCCCCCCCCCATGACCACGTGACATTTAGCCCCGCCAGTCGTGTATCACCGACTAGCAGTAGTTAACACCCTCGCCGCTAGATTTACCAGCGCTAGTGTTGACTGAGCTCTAGCCCTAGCCGGGAGGCGCTGACTTGATTTATAACTTGTTTTCAGTTTAAACTGCAGGTTCTTTTCGTGGTTTTTATTTCAACTTCCATATTTTGTAAGTGCTTAAATTTAAACATTGTAAAGAAAATACATGTTTTTATAAAAAATATTCAACAATATTTTCATTACAAATAACTCATTTTTATTACTATGTTATGTGTGGATTTGTCTCTTTACATATGAAATAACAATACCAAACAAATTATTTAAAATACCCTGTTTTGCTTCTTAAACAAAGAGTCAGTTGAATCTAACTGGTTTTAATAATAACTTACTTACTGAATAAGTGTTCTAATGTCACTGATTTTGCAAAATATAGATTATGTTCGGTTTTTATTACATCTTAGTTTTATTTGGAAAAAAGATTTTCATCAGGAATAAGAAAATAAATTTTGTTGAAACTTAACTATCTGTTTGTTTGTTTCAACTCTAGTGCACAATCATTCGAATATATTAGCTGATTGTAGGCTTGGTTAGAGGGCCGTACAGAGATGTTTCAAAGCATCGACTCAAAAGCCAAAGGAGATAAAAAGTACAAAGTTGGCCTTAGAACGAAACCGTCTTGTGTGATGGTTTGATTCGGTTCAATAGGGGTTTATGCTGAGAAGAAGCAAGAATGATGAAACCCGTTATATTTATTTCCCTTATCTGAGTATTTATACCGTCCTTATAAGTATAATTTCTTTATGTGTTAACAAAATAAAATTACAAATTGCGTAACATAAACTACATTCAAATAACCAAGTCTTATAAAATCAATTTTTAAATCTTTCTCCTAATGATCTTTTAATAATAACAGGTATCCGAAGTATTATAATATTTCTTTCAGGAATATAAACGTTGTATTGAAACTGTTTTATGAATAAAAAAATCAGTTTTAGGTTTTGAAATGACATTCTTTTTTTCTTCTTTGTTAAAAAGACACTTGGTGTTTGTTAGGAGAGGAACACTATTGAACTACTGGTTGAACAGTACCGTTTAACACATCAAGCACTCGTGGTTGTGTGTAGTATACACTCAAATCAATCTGTTGGCGTCAAATTTAATCAAACTTATGAAACTCGTTAAACTAGATACATGAAACAGTTTGAGTGATGAGGTTTCTGTTTGACCCAAATGTGAAATTCGCTGAAATATTGGTCCTAGGTCATAAATTGTCTCAAATTGGATCTTGAAAAGCTTTTGAAACTGCCACACTTTCCATTTTACATCGACTAGGAGTTTAGCTATATATATAATTCTGTAAGTGTTATTTTTGTAACATATTTTTGAGCTTTTTGTACATCGCAAGATGGTTTGAGGAGTCTCAAATTGAAGGGATATTTTCCCAGGGACAAGAGAAAAATATCGGCTTGTCCAAAAGGTAGCTAGAAGCAAAAATAATGGGTAAAATAAGAATTTTTTAATAAGAGTGGCTGTACTAATCTTTAAGACAGATCCAAGAAACCTGATTCTGGATGTTATGTAAAGCTTTTGGTTCTGAAAGTCCAAACACAACATATTGTGTTATGGTGCATATTTTCTTGAAACCCAGCAAGACATATTGCTAATAGTATTTTTTATTTTATCTTTTCTTAAAATGATTATTTTCTTGGTATGATATAAATTGTTTAATTGATTATTATTGCAATATTATTGCATTTATAAATAGTTTTATGGTTATTATGTATTATAATGGATGTTGTTTTATTAGTCAACTTTTTGGTAGCACTGTTATATCTGAAGACCGTTATTTGTATAAAATATATATTAGTACCAATTATCATTATTCAACCACTATGTAATATATTGTACAAATGGTGAAGCTGCAAATAAACACACAATTATGAATTGTAACCTAAAACATGGAGGATATGAAAAGCAAGAAGAGTGGTTCATCTCTGGCATTGGGATACAAAGTCGATTTAGGATCATGATAATCAGTCTGCAAAGGCAGTTGGTGGCTTCAACTAAAGGCATTATTTTATTTTATTGTGAAAATTTTCAACATCTGTGGCATTTATTAACGTATTATAAGTTTTCAATTATAATTATACAATTTATGATCCCGTGATCAACGCTCTTAAATCACTTTTCACGTGATCTATAGACGCTTGAGGTAACCCCATACTTCTAGTTCACTGTTGGTTATGAGCCCGATGAGGCAGTTCTAGACTACTCAACTGTGTTTAAATTTTCCAGAAACAATCCAAGCACGATCTGTACTGCTGCTTAGCGAGCACGACCTGTACTGCTACCTAGCGAGCACGTCCTGTGGTGCTGCCTAGCGAGCACGACCTGTACTGCTGCCTAGCAAGCACGACCTGTACTGCTGCCTAGCAAGCACGACCTGTACTAGTGCCTAGCGAGCACGACCTGTACTGCTGCCTAGCAAGCATGACCTGTACTGCTGCCTAGCGAGCACGACCTGTACTGCTGCCTAGCGAGCACGACCTGTACTGCTCCCTAGCGAGCACAACCTGTACTGCTCCATAGCGAGCACGAACTGTACTGCTGCCTAGCAAGCACGACCTCTACTGCTGTATAGCGAGCACGACCTGTACTGCTGCCTAGCGAGCACGAACTGTACTGCTCCCTAGCGAGCACGACCTGTACTGCTGCCTAGCGAGCACGACCTGTACTGCTGCCTAGCAAGCACGACCTGTACTGCTGCCTAGCAAGCACGACCTGTACTGCTGCCTAGCGAGCACGACCTGTACTGCTGCCTAGAGAGCACGACCTGCGCTGCTACCTAACGAGCACGATCTGTGGTGCTTCTTAGCGAGCACGATCTGTACTAATTTCTAAAAAGCACCACCTGTACTTCTGCCTAGCAAGCACGATGTGTACTGATGCATAGCGAGCACGATCTATTCTGCTACCTAGCGAGCACGAAATTTACTGCTGCATAGCAAGCACGTCTTGCGCTGCTGCCTAGCAAGGACGACCTGTGCTGCTGAATATCGAGCACGATCTGTGCTGCTGCATAGCGAGCACGATCTGTACTGCTGCCTAGCAAACAATACCTGTACTGCTGCCTAGCAAGCACGACCTGTACTGCTGCCTGGCAAGCACGACCTGTACTGCTGCCTAGCGAGCACGACCTGTACTGCTGCCTAGAGAGCACGACTTGTGCTGCTGCCTAACGAGAACGATCTGTGCCGCAGCCTAGCGAGCACAATATGTGCTGTTGCCTAGCAAGCACGACCTGTACTGCTGCCTAGGGAGCACGACCTGTGCTGCTGCATAGCGAGCAAGACATGTGCTGCTGCATAGCGAGCATGATCTGTGCTGCTGCCTAACGAGCACGACCTGTACTGCTGCATAGCGAAAACGACCTGTGCATGTTATGTATAGCAAGTTATGTATAGCGAGCACGACATGTGCTGCTGCCTAGAGAGCACAACCTATACTGCTGCCTAGCGAACACAACCTGTGCTGCGGCCTAGCGAGCACGACGTATACTGCTGCCTATCGATCATGACCTGTGCTGCGGCCTAGTGAGCACGACCTGTGCTGCTGCCTAGCGTGCACGACCTGTACTGCTGCCTAGCGAACACGACCTGTGCTGCTGCCTAGCGAGCATGACCTTTGCTGTTGCCTAGCGAGTACGATCTGTGCTGCTGCCTAGCGAGGACAACCTATACTGCTGCCTAGCAAGCACGACCTGTACTGCTACCTAGCGAACACGACCTGTGCATGTTATTTATAGCATTATATGTATAGCGAGCACGCCCTGTGCTGCTGCCTAGAGAGCACGATCTGTGTTGCTACCTAGCGAGAACGACCTTTGCCGCTGCCGAGCGAGCTTGACCTGTGCTGCTGCCTAGCGAGCACGATCTGTGATGCTGCCTGGCGAGCACGAACTGTACTGCTGCCTAACGAGCACGACCTGCGCTGCTACCTAACGAGCACGATCTGTGGTGCTTCTTAGCGAGCAAGATCTGTGCTGCCGCCTAGCGAGCACGAGCTGTGTTGCTGCCTAGCGAGAAAGACCTGTGCTGCTGCCTAGCGAGCATGACCTGTGCTGCGGCCTAGTGAGCACGACATGTGCTGCTGCCTAGCAATTACGATGTGTACTGATGCATAGCGAGCACGATCTGTGCTGCTACCTAGCGAGCACGAAATTTACTGCTGCATAGCAAGCACGTCTTGCGCTGCTGCCTAGCAAGGATGACCTGTGCTGCTGAATATCGAGCACGATCTGTGCTGCTGCATAGCGAGCACGATCTGTACTGCTGCCTAGCGAACAATACCTGTACTGCTGCCTAGCAAGCACGACCTGTACTGCTGCCTAGCAAGCACGACCTGTACTGCTGCCTAGCGAGCACGACCTGTACTGCTGCCTAGAGAGCACGACCTGCGCTGCTACCTAACGAGCACGATCTGTGGTGCTTCTTAGCGAGCAAGATCTGTGCTGCCGCCTAGCGAGCACGATCTGTGTTGCTGCCTAGCGAGAACGACCTGTGCTGCTGCCTAGCGAGCATGACCTGTGCTGCGGCCTAGTGAGCAAGACATGTGCTGCTGCCTAGCGAGCACGATCCGTGTTGCTGCCTAGCGAGCACAACCTATACTGCTGCCTAGCGAACACGACCTGTGCATGTTATGTATAGCATATTATGTATAGCGAGCACGATCTGTGCTGCTGCCTAGCGAGCACAACCTATACTGCTGCCTAGCGAACACGACCTGTGCATGTTATGTATAGCTTGTTATGTATAGCATGTTATGTATAGCGAGCACGCCCTGTGCTGCTGCCTAGCGAACACAATATGTGCTGCTGCCAGGCAAGCACAATATGTGATGCTGCCTAGCGAGCACAACCTGTACTGCTGCCTGGTGAACACCCCCTGTGCTGCTGCCTAGCGAGCACCACCTGTGCTGCTGCCTAGCGAGCACGATATGTTCTGCTGCCTAGCAATCACGATTTGTGCTGCTGCCTTTTGAACACGACCTGTGCTGCTGCCCAGCGAGCATGACCTGTTCTGCTGCCTAGCGAACAAGACCTGTGCTGCCGCCTAGCGATCACGACCTGTGCTGCTGCCTAGCGAGCACGATCCGTGCTGCTGCCTAGAGAGCACGACTTGTGCTGCTGCCTAACGCGCACGATCTGTGCTGCATCCTAGCGAGCACAATATGTGCTGTTGCCTAGCAAGCACGACCTGTACTGCTGCCTAGGGAGCACGACCTATGCTGCTGAATAGCGAGCAAGACATGTGCTGCTGAATAGCGAGCACAAACTATACATCTGCCTAGCGAGCACGACCTGTACTGCTGCATAGCGAAAACGACCTGTGCATGTTATGTATAGCAAGTTATGTATAGTGAGCACGACATGTGCTGCTGCCTAGAGAGCACGATCTGTGTTGCTGCCTAGCGAGAACGACGTATACCTCTGCCTATCGATCATGACCTGTGCTGCGGCCTAGTGAGCACGACCTGTGCTGCTGCCTAGCGTGCACGACCTGTACTGCTGCCTAGCGAACACGACCTGTGCTGCTGCCTAGCGAGCATGACCTTTGCTGTTGCCTAGCGAGTACGATCTGTGCTGCCACCTATCGAGGACAACCTATACTGCTGCCTAGCGAGCACGACCTGTACTGCTACCTAGCGAACACGACCTGTGCATGTTATTTATAGCATTTTATGTATAGCGAGCACGACCTGTGCTGCTGCCTAGAGAGCACGATCTGTGTTGCTACCTAGCGAGAACGACCTTGGCTGCTGCATAGCGAGCATGACCTGTGCTGCTGCCTAGCGAGCACGATCTGTGATGCTGCCTGGCGAGCACGAACTGTACTGCTGCCTAGCGAGCACGACCTGTGCTGCTACCTAACGAGCACGATCTGTGGTCCTTCTTAGCGAGCAAGATCTGTGCTGCCGCATAGCGAGCACGACCTGTGCTGCTGCCTAGTGAGCACGACATGTGCTGCTGCCTAGCGAACACGACCTGTGCATGTTATGTATAGCACGTTATGTATTACGAGCACGATTTGTGCTGCTTCCTAGCGATCAAGACCTGTGCTGATGCCTAGCGAGCACGACCTGTGCTGCTTTCCAGTGAGCACGACCTGTGCTATTGCTTAGCGAACACGATCTGTA
Organism: Neoaliturus tenellus; assembly: GCA_030545055.2. Taxonomy (NCBI): domain Eukaryota; kingdom Metazoa; phylum Arthropoda; class Insecta; order Hemiptera; family Cicadellidae; genus Neoaliturus; species Neoaliturus tenellus. The sequence goes on along the minus strand of JAQYXR010000263.1, from coordinate 24,497 downwards.
CTGCTGCCTAGCAAGCACGACCTATACTGCTGCCTAGCGAGCACAACCTATACTGCTGCCTAGCGAGCACGACCTGTACTGTGCCTAGCGAACACGAGCTATGCAGGTTATGTATAACATGTTATGTATAGCGAGCACGAGCCCTAGCTTCCTAGAGAGCACGATCTGTGTTGCTGCTAGCGAGAACGACCTGTGCTGCTGCCTAGCGAGCATGACCTGTGCTGCGGCCTAGTGAGCACGACCTGTGCTGCTGCCTAGCGAGCACGATCTGTGCTGCTGCCTAGCGAGCACAACCTATACTGCTGCCTAGCGAGCATGACCTGTGCGGCTGCCTAGCGAGCACGATCTGTGATGCTGCCTGGCGAGCACGAACTTTACTGCTTCCTAGCGAGCAAGACCTGTGCTGCTACCTAGCGAGCACGATCTGTGCTGCTGCCTAGCGAACACAATATGTGCTGCTGCCAGGCAAGCACAATATGTGATGCTGCCTAGCGAGCACAACCTGTACTGCTGCCTAGTGAACACCCCCTGTGCTGCTGCCTAGCGAGCACGATCTGTTCTGCTGCCTAGCAATCACGATCTGTGCTGCTGCCTTTTGAACACGACCTGTGCTGCTGCCTAGCGAGCACGACCTGTGCTGCTGCCTAGCGAACAAGACCTGTGCTGCCGCCTAGCGAGCACGACTTGTGCTGATGTGCTGCTGCCTAGCGAGCACGATTTGTGCTGCTGTCTAGTGAGCACGACCTGTACTGCTGCCTAGCGAGCATGACCTGAGCTGCTGCCTAGCGAGCATGACCTGTGCTGCTGCCTAGCGATCACGACTTGTGCTGCTGCCTAGCGAGCACGATCCGTGCTGCTGCCTAGATAGCACGATCTGTGCTGCTGCCTAACGGGCACGATCTGTCGTGCTGCCTAGCGATTACGACCTGTGCACTGCCTAGAGAGCACGACCTGCACTGCTGCCTAGCAAGCACCTTGCGATTTATTTAAGCTTTGGTTAGAAGCGCTTTTGTGGTTGACTCTTGGGCCTCTGTAGTGGTTAATGTTTCAAACTCCTGTGACGTCAATTTTGTTTGTTTAAGTTTCATAAAATAGGTAATAGTAATCATGTTATGTAAAACTAAAAGACATTCATAACTATAATGCAGCATAAAACTAAAATTAGTCGTTATACTGACATTTTTTTGTATGGAAGTAGAGAGCCCTAATATAATAGAAAAAAATGGAATCATAGAAGTCTTTTTTAGCCCGTACAATATTTATAAACACAAACAATTTGATTTACAAATAACATTCCTAGACATTTAATATCCTTGTATTTAAGTTGATTAATTAAATGATAAGTAAGGCATAACCAACGAAAACTTGATCATACCCACGTTAATGAGTTGTTGTATCTAAAAAATATTGAATGATGTCATTTGTCATGATGAAATTCCTCGCAACAAATCTGTGCCATATTAATGTATAGCGATTAGTAGTATTGGAATTTACAAATTATTTATAATATGTTTTATATATAAAAACAGTACTATGAAATAAACATAAACAGTGCCAAACATCAATACATTCTTCTGAATTTAATTTAATAGAAATCTGGGCATCCGTTTTATCATTTAAATTTACGGACAAACCCAAAACCATATTTGAAAAACTTCTAAGTAAAAGAGCCAATAAGAAGTACCTATTTTCAAGTAACTACAGTAGGTGCCATAGGAATCATATGTTGCTGTCTTTGGTTATAAAATATTTAATTTTTAATGTTTTGTGTACTATCGTTTGAAAAGTAATATAATACGGAATAACTTTATATGTTGCTGTGAGTAAACAAATAAATTTGAAACATCCTTGAATTCGCTCCAGATTCTTCGTTACCTGTAGCAAGGATTTGAAGGCTTGTCCCTATTTTTCACCAAAGCAGCAACAACACTTTTCTACAATAAACAATCTGTTCTATAAACACAACACCTCTTTTGTTCGATACCAAATTTAACGTTTGAAAAAATTAACGTTTCAAGAAGTTCTCTTCAGTTAGAAATTCACAACAAGATTTTTTATATTTCTGTTCTGAAAGGCTTGAGAATTCTTTAAATTTTGTGTTCTTTAGAAAAAACTAAATTGAGAATAATTGTTATTGAATTAAAAACTAAAATAGCCTTCGTGTAAAGTATAAGAATATTTGTTAAATTCGGAGTAGCAATCGACCTAATGAAATTTCATCTCAATCCTTTTAAAACAATCCTCTGTGCTGCACTGATACCTTTAGTTTAGTAATATTATCTTGGCAATTCTTTAATACACAAGAAAAATTCCTGCAAGAGTCTTGGTTTAACATCACTGTCAATAGTTAAATATAGTTTATTGTAGTAACGAAAATCAGGCTGGTTTATAAAGTACAAATAGGTAGACATTTTCCTTCATGTTGATTAAAAATTCAAGATTCTTATTGCATAGTTTAGGCCTACTCATCTCTCTTATATTCTAAGGCAGAAAAAGGTTTATTTAAAACTTCTCATTCACGATTTATGTTTTACTTAACGTCAGGGCAAGGGGATCCTACATGTTCCATCAGAGCAGCTCGATTTTGCCCATTTCATATGTAAATTAACAGCCTTCAAACGTTTTCTGACGAGGTAGATTTTTCACATAGTAAATAGAGACAATTTTTTTTTTTTTTTTTTTTTTTGTAATTATTGTTTAGAACTAAATTTCAGCAAAACTTTTAAAACAAATATTACTGGTATATTTAATGTTATTTTACTTAAAATCGTCAATGCCAGAGTGGACCACCAACGGTTTAACAAGTGTTTATTTGTCGTCAAATAAATAGCCCGTTAGCTTCAGTTAAGTTTTGTTATTATTAATATAATTTTAACTGGAGTAAAAATTTGAATATTCCAACTAATATTACTTATCAAACTAAAACACAGGACGCTCAATTTGTCATATTTATCAATCAGGTTACTAACAGAATATTTTTTTAGATTTTTTGTTTTTTGTTTGGAGAAGTTGACTATGTGGACAGCAGATGTAGATTATACTAATTTGACTTTTCTCAACATCAGGTGAGACTTGTCTATCAATAGCTATCCCAATTAAGAAGATTTTAGGTATTTTTAACCTTATGTTTGAGGTGCAAGATTTATCGAGAACTTTAAAAAATGGTCGAGAATATGCAAACCACTTTCACTAATGTTTTGAACAATCGTAAAAGTACAAAAGGTTTTTTAAAATTATAAAACAGATATTGAAATATTTATTTTTTACGATTACAAAAACAAAAAACAATATAGTTTGGTTTAGTTCGTTGGTAAATAGCAATTCGTTAAAAAAAGAAGAAAAATATACATTTTCTAAAATTTTAAACAGTTTTTAGTATAGAGTAGTTGCCCCACAAAGTCGTGAGCTTGTTAGTGTTCGAGAGCTTTGCTAAATAAACTAGAACACTATCGTCACATACGAAACAACGTTCTACATTTCCCTTGTTCAGCCAGACAATTTATCTTATTGTATTCTTCGTAGTATCTCTGATTTGATTTTTCAGGAATAAGCTCGTTGATCACTTCGTCTGTTCTAGTTTTTAATGATAAGGGTTTTTGACCTGGTTCGTCCGTTTTATTTTATGAAACAATAGTAAATGTTAGTTTTTTTTTTCAAATTGGTAAAATCAAAAAAAAGGTGGTAGCATTTCTTTTGATACTAAACATGTTAATTATTTAGTACACAATTTCATGAAAAATTTTCATAGGTGATTAAAATCTATCGAAAACAGATGATTTCACAATAGGTGTGGCAAAAAAGTAATAAAACACTCAAATGCCAAATGTTACTCTCATTATAATTTCATTTGTATTTGTGAAACTGCACAAATACATTGAGTAATATTTTTAAATACATTCACTAAATTTGTGGTTAAGTTTCCTTATTATACTCAGTTCGAAATTTTTTTTTAGTTTTACTAAGAGAAGTTAACATTACATATATGTAATTATTTACCAGACTATTTATATCTAGCAACAAAATCATAATTTAATACCGAATTTTCATATTAATTTTGATTAATTGGATGATGTACTATTATTTAAGTACAGAAGCAACGTTAGAATTCGAAAGTATATAAAAAGAAACACACCAAACAATCCGCAACATATAAGGAAGCGAAGGCTTACTTTAATCTTGCCTCTATGTATTCACATAAGGGAAACCTTTTGTTAAATCTGAAAAGAAGTCCTGAGAAATGTGGTCCAGTTGATTTGTTCCCTTTGAAATTTATGTGCAGAAGAATCAGGAGTGCATTCGTTACCTTTAGAGCCTGTATTACTCATAGAACGCGGGTATTCCTCACCTGTGTTGAAATACAGTTCCATATATTATTTGAATCATATTTTATCGCTGAATTTATTACATATCGTCACTTTTCAACTTGTGAAGTTTGAGGTATAAACCGGTGAATGAAAGAACAAGCAGTTTATATAACTGTTTCTTATTTTCACCTTATAACCTTTTTAATAACAAATAGAAGTGAAATGAAGTGTTTAAAATGTGAATTAACATAAATTTTATGAAAGATTATATAATAAGATTAAGTTTAATAATTATGCCTAAAGATTAAAACTGTGAAGTTTTACAAGTATTTTATAATAAGTTAGTTGAAAGGGATATAATTTTAAATGTTTGAGATGTAAAATGTACCTGATAAATAAGAATGTAGTGGATTATAAATAAATTAAAATTATTTAATTCAAACTAGGTGTCTCATAGGTGCAAGGAAAAGCAGACAGATGGTTACATAGAGGTTAAGAAGATAATTAATTAAAAATATTCTGCCCTAATATATTTTTTAAATAGACCCGATAAAATCAGCAATTTTTTACTATACGGAACAAAAAGATTGAAATTCATATATATATTTTTTAAATAAATTCTAAGAAATGAAACTTATTTATATGTACGGATTGGCATGAATGCTTGTATATTTTTTAATTGTAAAATAATTTCTTTTAAGTGGGTGTTCTGTATTAAGATTCAGATCAATGAAAACATAGTACTTGGTACCAATCCCTTTTCTATAGTAAAGTATTCATTTTTCTATAGTTAAAGTTAATATTCGCACAGCCTCTTTCATCCTTTCCTTTTAGATTAAGTAAATTGTTATATAAAATCTATTTTTATATCTGTTAGTTTCGTAAATATAAAACCCATTTCAATCCGATTAATTTACATAAAAATGAGAACTAAATTATATTACCTTATTTTTTATCAAATATCCGACAATTGCTATATATTTAATTTAAACTGTGTTATAGTTAATTAAGTAAATAACAATTTACAATATATAAAAAGAAGTATATTTGTGAAACTATACTATCCTCAATAGAAGTAGATCTATACCACAGTAGAGAGTGAGGGTAGTAGGGAACACAGCAGTACGTTACTCGTGGATTACAACAGGGCAGTATATCAGCGTCTAGATCCCTCCCCTGGTGGATAAGGAGATATTTTGAGGTCTTTAAGACACATACTTCTCACTCAATTTAATGCGTGCTTGAATTTAAAATAATCGTTTCAACATTGTAATACTCGATTTTGTAATACACCTTGTAACTAACATTAGTATACTTCACACAAAGCCCATGGTTATATAAATCAGTAAAGGTATATAACTACCCCAAATGTGATTGAAAAAAATAATGAAATTAAATAATGATTTATCCCTAAATTAAATGTTACAACAAATGTTTATAATTCATGTCCTAGGAATAACTAGTTACTTTTACATGCAGCGTGACTAGTGTATTTACAAATAAAAAAAAAACAAAACAAACATTTTGAGTCCAGTCCATGTACTGTACAAATAAAAAGCTCCTTACAGCGTCTGCTTTTCTTGCCAACTAAACAATACAACTAAAAACCTAATACGCTAGATAATATATAAAATCTGAATAACAAAAATATACTATAGATTAGTGAATTTACTGTAACACATTATGTAAAATGGAAATATCGTTGAAACTAAAAGTCCAAGGTACAAGTTTTTTACAAAAGAGTTTAATGTTTGTGGCTTGCTTAATATCTAAAGGTAATCTATTAAATAATTTAGTTCCTGAGTATGAAAAACATTGTCTAAATATATCTTTTTTTACTTTAGGTAATCTAAAAGAATGGCAAGTTGAACGTCTAGTAATATAATTAGTATTTTCAGCTCCCCTATTCCCACTTCTGAGATAAACAAACGTAAAACTTTGTACACATAGAGATGCTGTATGGGAAGAACTTTCAGATGCAAAGGAAAAGAACTATCTCTTAAACATTTTTTTAAAATTATTCTCAAAATTGATTCTGTGTTACTCTTAATCTGTTAATTAAATATTTATGTGTATTTCACATCGAAAAAAAAATTTTCGATGAAAAATTAAATCAATCTAGTTAATTTTACTGTTATAAATGAAATTTGTAAATAACATAACAGAAAACACTTATATTGTATAAAATCTTTATTCTTAAAATCTTAAATAAATCTTAATCTTGTTTAATTCTTAATTAGGGTTTTCTTGATTCCTTGCTAAGTTGGCTCCAAGATCATCTTAGCATGCGATATCTTTCCGTCCGAATTGGATCTGATGAGTATTCAAAATTCCACCAATCGTCCGGCGTCCCACAAGGTTGTTATCTTGGACTGTAACTGTTTAATGTATTCATAAACGACCTTCTAAACAGCATTGAAGTACAAGCTCTTATGTTTGCCGACGATCTGAAGTTGTTTACTGAGGTACGTTCGGATAATGACTCAATCCAATTACAAGTAAGCTTGGACATTGTTATCTCCTGGTGTGAAACTAACAACATGTAAGTAAACCCTGCTAAATGTTCAGTGATCACTTACCATCGGTCTCTTGCTCCTGTAACATTTTTGTATTACTTGGGCGAAGAAGTTATTTGCAGAACCTCATCAATAAAAGATCTTGGCGTCCTTTTCTCCTATGATTTGCAGTTCAGTGAACATATCGACACAACCTCTAGAAAAGCAAATAAAATGCTTGGATTTATTGTGCGGTTCTCAAGAGGTATTAGTAACCCTGTAGTTCTCAAGACTTTATTCTGCCCTTTGGTGAGGCACGGGCTGAGGGGCTTGTAGCCCAGTAAATAAACGACAAAAATTGCCGTTTGTCGCAACTAAATGGTGGAAAGCTGGATTTTATATATGTGATAGAACCACATTAGGACGTGTCTTTTCCCAAAAGTCCCCGCTTCTCCCCTTTGAGCTTTCCCCCCCAACCCCCTCCAAAGCTTTCCCCCCCTGGGAATTACAGTGGTTCACTTTATTGGCCATAGGCCGAGTATTACATACACTATCGTGTTGGAATTTTTTTAAGATTATTTGGGATTAGTTTTTCTACAACTTTTGTACCCAAGTATTTGTTCTGAAACCAAAATTTAAAAGATATGAAATCAAAACTTAGGTAAAAGTTAAATTTTAGAGTACACAATTTTGTTTTCCCCTATATAAATTTTTATCAACCATAATATGCAAATATGTTACGAATAAAAGTTTTAGTATATTTCTTAAGGTTTAAAAATATGTTATTGGTTTGTCATCTGAGTGTACTGATGTAGACTGAGATTACGGTAAAGCGAGCGCGTGCGGGCTGCACCCGGCGCGGGCAGGCGGCGCGACGCACGCAGCGCCAGACCGACTTATTAACAAATTCTGAAAAAGTCCTGACATAAGTAAACAATAATCGTCCCCCTTCCCCATTTTGTTTATTTTTTATATTTTATTTATTTATTTATTTTATTTTTATTATTATTTTATTATTTATTTATTTTTTTGGAGAGGCAGGAAAGTGCATTACGCACACATGGGGCCAGCCTGTAGTGTGGGACCCCGTAAAAAACGGGTTTACCCACAGTAAAAACTCCTCTACTCTTTAGGATTCTAACCTGGAATTGTTTATCACATTACGTCAGACTAGGCCTAAATTTTGCTTACGCCCGTGGGGCTCGCTCCTTATCCAGCAGCTCGATCAAGGGATCTGGGCCACTTCGGTCCAGATCGGTTTTCTTTTCCAGGAGGATGCCCCGGATGAACTGTGATGAACAATCCCAGTTGCCCTCATCCTCCAAGATCTTTTGACAGGCCAATTCCCACAAAAATGCACCAAAAATTTGAGTGACCTCCAGTCGGGGCCCTTCCTTATGGGGGCAGCGGAAGAAGGTGTGCTCTGCATCGTCGGGAACGCCCAAGCAACAAATGCAGTCCGGTGAACCGGTGTTGCCCAACCGGTTCAGGTACGACTGAAAATAGCCGTGACCTGTCAGGAATTGGGCACCAAAGCAGGGTCAGGACCTGCTTGTTAAGTCGCGCAGTCCATTGTCCTCGGGTGTCGTGCTCCCAGCTGTGTTGCCACTGCTGGAAGGTTCGGGAGCGCTCTTCTGTTCTTGCCGATCTCACCTTGTCTCTGATAAATCGCCTTCCTCTCTCCTGCCAAGAGCTTGACAGGGATGGACTCCGGCGATCACCAGGACATCAGGCTCGGACACTGTCCGGTAGGCGGAACACACCTGGAGTGCCGCTTGGCGCTGAACCGGGCGAGTCGCTTTATCGAGAGCGTCTGGCCACACCTCTAGACTGGACCGCGGACATCAACAGACGTTTTCTGCTTGGATCTTGTGGGGGTTCCCAATCCGCCTAATGTTATTTGGAGCACTTGTTCCATAACTCTCCTTGTCGCAAGGCAGGACGTTTATGGCTAACGCTAGGTACGGCCTGTGAGGGGTAGCGGGAGCCACCATAAACACATTTTAATCCTCATGGGAGAGTCAAAACAAAATGGAATGGATCTTGGACCCTCGAAATCGGCCATCAGCCTACTAAGGTAAGTGACTACCTTAGCGGCCTTGTCCACCGGTCTACCGTACGGAAGATCTGTTCCCTCCACTTAACTTGGTGTCCACCATAACTCCGAGGTACTTGGCAGCACGAGTTGATAGGACCACATCCCTTCCCACTCGGAACGCGTGTCGATCCTCTTCTTCGTGAGGATCACAATCTCCGTCTTACTGAGAGCAAGCGAGAGACCGTAATCGGGACATCCAGGTGTTGCCCCACATGCATGACTCGGTTCAACTTAAGTTGGGCCAGCTCAACGTTGCGTGCAGCAATGAGAGCTGCGACGTCATAGGCGTACCCAACCAAAGTGGTTTCCTCATGCATCTCGGACCTCAGGAGGCTGCAGGGGTGCCCATCCCCCCCAAAGGTCATAGCGCGAATCCCCCCCAAAAATTTTTACCCCCCCCCCCCCCCCCCCAAATATCAACGCCACAACACACAAGTTAGCATTTGACGACTTATCCCCTCAATAATATAGAGTACATTATATACTCTATTGTACTTCTTTTTGTGTACTAATGCACTTAGTTCAATATAATCCCATTTACCTATTTAGAGCAAAATTTAACGGTTACCAACGAGACCTATTTTTATTTGACTTGCTAAAATGTCAAAATAAATAATGGTAAATGAATGATTTACTTTCTGGGGGAATTATTGTGTTAATACAGTAAACCTCTCTCAGTTGAGATTTTTACAGTCACATTATTTTAATTAATTTAATAATTTGATAATTACCGTATGGAACTTTTTGGGTCGAGTATAGCAAATTGACCAGAACACAAAAAGGGTATAGGGACACCAGAGCTGATGTATGTTACTGAGACCTTTATGGAAAATTTTACAAAAAAGATTGGAAGTCTAGGCCTTATAGCATAAAGTGCGAAATTTTAATTTAGAAATTTTCTTTGCCCCTAAATATTAATTAGGCTATGTAGGATTTTATAATTTAACATTTTGTAAAAATCTGATTGCATTTTTTTATCTGATTACATTCAAATCTGCCATTTTTGATTCGATATTTTAAAGATTGAATTTGTAACATTTTTCTCTATAAATGGAGAAATTCAATGGGATCTACGAAGGAAATTATGCGTAAATCTGACACCTAAGGCGTCCCTATAATATGGGAATATCATGTCAATAAAAACCCCGTTCAAAAGTAGATTACTTTTACAATCGGTTAAAAAATATCGATCCGTCTACATATTTTCTATATTTGGCTTGGTTTTCTGTCAAACTGTGATTAAAATATAATATTTCAGTATACTGCATGCAAAACAGAGGTTTTCCGTTTATTAGGTTTTCTGTTATGATGCCAAAGTCCGCAAGGTCGGCGTTTGCAATTTGTCTTCGTCTGAAAAGTGCATGGTCCAAAAGGTTTGTTCAGGACTTCTATATGAAAAAGATAGACAACCGTAGCAAAATAAGCTTCTAAGTTAAGTTACTGGTTTAACTTATGTGTATGTTTGAATAAAATTATTCATTTAAACTTAGTCAGTTATTAGAATTCTCTTTAATTTAGAAACGAACTGTAAAGTTTAAAGTAGAAGTATGATAAACTAACCTAAAAATAAAACTCGTTTATTCTTAATTTAGCAGTATGCTAAATTAGAATACACAATTGAGTTAAACCCCTCCAGGTCAATAACAAAATATTTCTCTGTTAACATTTTATAAAATAAGATTCCCGAATGTCAGTTTTGAAACCGTCGCCGAGTTTCAGGGGTTTAATGATGCTTACGACTGAGAGGCGACTCACCGACCGATACAACACGGCGCGCGCGGCGGGGAGGTGTTCAAGTTGCCCGCACGCGCTCGCTTTGCCGTAATCTCAGTCTACATCAGTACACTCAGATGACAAACCAATAACATATTTTTTAAACCTTAAGAAATATACTAAAACTTTTACCCGTAACATATTTGCGTATTATGATTAATAAAAAGTTTATATAGGGGAAAACAAAATTGTGTACTCTAAAATTTAACTTTTACCTAAGTTTTGATTTCATATCTTTTTAAATTTTGGTTTCAGAAAAAATTCTTGGGTACAAAAGTTGTAGAAAAACTAATCCCAAATAATCTTAAAAAAATTCCAAAACGATAGTGTATGTAATACTCGGCCTATGGCCAATAAAGTGAACCACTGTAATTCCCAGGGGGGGAAAGCTTTGGAGGGGGTTGGGGGGGGAAAGCTCAAGGGGGACGAGACGGGGACTTTTTTGAAAAGACACGTCTAATGTGTTTCTATCACATATATAAAATCCAGCTTTCCACCATTTAGTTGCGATAAACAACCTTTATTCACTGGGAAAACAGATTTCTACACCTGGTATGTGTTACCAGTACCGAGAGTCCCCCATAGCTGACTGTGCTTAGGAACATACGATCCATTCTTTGGGAGTACGGTGAGACGCTGCCGATCTTTTGTTCTCTGTAAATTACTCAATGGCCAAATCCACTGCTCAGAACTTTTTTGGGGAGATCGACAGAAGGGTTCCTGGCAGAACACGTTCTAGAGCTCCTTTTGGCCGACGCTTCAGATATACGTCATTTGTCCACTTTCGTCATCTCCAACTGTCCACTTGCAAGACTCCTCCGTTTGGGAAACGCTGTCGTCAGTGAAATGGATTTTTTCTTTGATAGCTACCACGTGTCAAGAAGGAAGTTTCTAGATTATTGACTCTCTACAAATTGTATTAATTACTTTGGTATTGTTTTAAGGGATATTAAGTTTGTCTTAAAAAAAGATGTAACACTATTTTAACTGCCGTCAACAGTAAATTGAGAACTCTATGATCCCTTACTGCTCTAGTCAGTATTATATTAACAGCTGCTTGCTTTGTGGGAACTATGCCTTAATCTTTAACCACCGAAGAGGTATGTATGATCTTCCACCAATTGTCTAGTTTAGTAATTCGTGTCCTACCACCTTAGATCGTTACTTTGAATAAAACGCTCCTCTTTAAGGTAACAATATAGCAAAGAAAACTTCAAGGGAAAACGTGATTGAAGTTTTCTTTCTAAGCTGAGAAGGGAAGAAAACATTACAGTACCTCTCAGCCATTCATGAATTTTTATGAAGAGTTTTGTACCTGTATTTTTTTATTTGAACCTTTTATTTAAATTTATTAGGAGTTAGAGGTATCACCATTGACTAACATGGAATAGACTTCTCATCCAATGAATTTGGTTTGATACCCAAATTTGAACGTTCTTGTACGCCGCACCAGAGTTAATGTAATCGATGTTGTTGTTGTTCAGTGGATTTACAGTGCTTTAAAACATTTCATCAAAACTTAAACATAACCCTCAGTTAAAAAACTGTTTCATCCTTGATTGAGAAAACTGGTAGTACTTATTTATCCATGTTATGTCTTGTGTACTTCCATACACGCCGCGGAAGATCGTACCACCGGAAATTGGTTTCAAACACGCCTCTGCTATGAGAAGTCTTTTCGCGCTAGTGTACCTGGGGGCCGAGCTTTTGCACGGTAAAAGTAAACAATTCTTCATTGTAATATCAGTTTCAGACGTGTGTGCTAAAAATTCCCAATGCAAAAAGTTTTTTTCATTTTTTCAATTTTTTTCAACGTTCAAGACAAGCTTGTTCGCTCAGCTCACTTGTGTTTCGGACTGGTTTATGCAGGCCTACAGGTATTGGTGTATATTTGTTGGATCAAAATTTGAATCTATAACACGTGGATTTTCATTATTGGTTTAGCAGTTAATTTCACAATTACTAATTCTTTTGGTTTTTATAGATGCAATTGTAATTCTGCAAATTAAATAGTTGTTTCATCCTTTGAAATCATTTTTATTTCCCTACAAACTCATAATCAGCATAATAAAGTACAATTTAAAAATGATAGATTATAATTTTTTATCATTAATAATTTAATAACTGGCTTCAATGCAAAACAAAATGTTTTTAATTAAACAAAGTGGTCTGCACTTTGACAATTAAGTCAGCTGTTTTGATTATTTTTTTCATTATTTTTAACTCCATAAGAACAATTTAAAATGTTTTAATTTCAATCAATATTATAACGAAATAAAATTTTCCCTGGCATTTATAAGGACCTGTATTTATATTATTTCTATCCCCAAACCAAGTTATATGTCAAGTTAAAAAGAACTCGTTCGAGCAGTTTTTGAGATCCGTGTTCAAATATACATAAAAAATTTACATACCTACAAATATATCTTTGTTTTATTAGAGTATAGGATAGTCAATGGTTATACTAAAAGTTCCAATTAAATTACCTACTTCATTATTAGTTTATTATTATTTATAAAAGGTATTTATATTGGTTTTATATAAGTTTATAAATTATAACTTAATTCAGTACACCATTATTTAACTTACTCGACACTTTAGCCCTAAATTTTCACAAAACCTAAATTTCACATGTGCCCTAAGTAGAAACTAAATATTTAGATCGACAGTTGACTTTAAAACATACCCCACTATAGAGGTCACCACAGACGAGCGGCTAGCCTCAGCTTAATATAAATCACCTGGAGCCCTCTGGGTACAGCATCGCAGCATTGTACCTGTGTTGTTCTGGCAAAACATACACAAATAAGAGGTACCACAGAAAAGCGGCTAGCCTCAGCTTGATATGGATCACAGGGAGCCCTCTGGGTGCAGCATCGCAGCATTGTACCTGTGTTGTTATGGCAAAACATACACAAATAAGAGGTACCACAGAAAAGCGGCTAGCCTCAGCTTGATATGGATCACAGGGAGCCCTCTGGGTGCAGCATCGCAGCATTGTACCTGTGTTGTTCTGGCAAAACATACACAAATAAGAGGTACCACAGAAAAGCGGCTAGCCTCAGCTTGATATGGATCACAGGGAGCCCTCTGGGTGCAGCATCGCAGCATTGTACCTGTGTTGTTCTGGCAAAACATACACAAATAAGAGGTACCACAGAAAAGCGGCTAGCCTCAGATTGATATAAATCAATTGGAGCCCCTAGGTGCAGCATCGCAGCATTGTACCTGCGTTGTTCTGGCAAAATATACACCACTATAGAGGTAACCACAGACAAGCGGCTAACCTCAGCTTAATATAAATCACAGGGAGCCTGTAGGTACAGCATCACACCATTTCACCTGTGTTGTTCTGGCAAAACGGTATATAAAATATTTTTAACATACGAACACCAAATTGCTGTTCAATTAGCATTTACTTTTACTAACAGTATACTACTATTGTGATCAGTAATGGTTTTAACAAACTTCAATGAAACTTCAATACCTTGAAGAAATTATTTTGGTTTAAGGCTTTTCTTTTTTCAAGATTATTTGCTGACGATAGCATGCTGAGCTTAATTTTTCTAAGAAGAAGAAAATCTAATACTTTGTTCTTAGAAGTATCACTTTTGAAGTAGTTTCAAGTAGAAGTATCAAAATATAAAATATTTCAACTCGATCAATGTTACATAACACCACTATAATAAAAGTAATTTGTACATTTATATTCTACAAAAATCAAGTTTATATTCAGAATCACACATTACAGCTAGGGTTTAAACATACTGAACATATGTGTTTACAAAAAGCCCATTTATTAATCAGTGTAGGTCATGAATAATATAATAAATACACTTATCACATTAAATCCACTCAATAAGTAATATATGGTAAAGATATGGATGAATATTAAAATATGTAAATTTTAGATTTAGCAATCATTATTTGCTATAAATGTGTTAGTAGATTAATTAATTAAATTAATAAAATGTACTTAGTTAGTAAAATACTGTGTATTTATCAATTTAAATTTAATGTAAAAAACAAAAGGTGGAAACTATGAACATAAATAGAAATGTAATAATTTACTCAAAAGTAAACAATATTTTTATAATCAAAATAAATCATTTGATATAGTAGTAGTTTTCATCAATAGGAGCAAAGGTGGGTCTTTTTGGTTCGCAATCGTGTTTTGAAAATAAGGAGCAGCCGATTCAAAAAAAAAAAAAAGATCAAGCATCAAAATGACTTTTGTGCTCCGAGTGATGAACAACGTTTTTTTATCATAATGCGGAATTTTACTTTTGGTCGTTAAAATATTAACTATAAAGTTGTATTTTCGAGGTTAAATTTACAAAGTAGATAATATGCAGTGTTTACATTTCTGTTATTTACAAACATTGCTTTTTATAAGGTATAAAAGGACAGCTTGAGGTAAGAGTAGTAGCATTAGCTAGTTAGTCATGGTGTAGCATTCTTGGACAGGGATCTAGGAGGGCTGCAAAGCTCATAGCCAGAAAGATGACAGGAAGTAAGCTGGCTTCAGCCGATCCATTGAAACAGTCACATTAGAACCACGGATCTGGACCGTGACGGTTTTACTGGTTCTGCTCATTCCAAGATAAGGGCGCTTGTAGTGAAAGTCGAGTGACCATTTGGAGACATCTGTCCGGACAAAAACATGGGTACATGTAGCTAGGTCCTTAAAGACAAAAGTATTCGGTAGACCATGCCGTGGTCCACTAACTGGACGAAGATTTTTGAAGTACTGACGGTCCTTGACGAAGTTTAGAGGATCGAGTTGATGGTCGCACTTGGCAGGTGATAAAAATTCCCCAGTTAGTCGAAGGGGTTTTTATATGCGAGTTCGGCAGAATATAATTTGCCCACTACATTTGTGAATATTTGAATCAATATTTAGTTTGAAATACAATAAAAAAACTTGTTATTTCAATATTCTACCTGAAATAAAGAGAGAATATTTATTAAGCAAGTCTTGCTCAAAATACAGCCTTTCTAAGTAATAGATTGAATGAAAAAGGTTCTATTATTAAAATTTATCTTCTTTGCTAAAAGCAAGGCTCTTACTTCAAGTAAGTAAATGTAATGTACTCTCTCACTCTTTTGTGCTCATTTCATTGCAACATCTTCTCTTAAAGCTATTTTATTCATTACATTCGCTTTGACCACAAAGATTCCCTTTCGTTACAATGATACAGTATCATAGTTTGAGTTTGAAAAGTCAGTAAACATCAGTTTACATAAAACAAATTTTTTTATAAACTTTTGTACTAGAATAACTAAGAAATATACATATAAATATTCGATGAACCCTACTTATTACGCTTTTGTTCATTTTTGTTTTGTAGTTTTAACTACAATAAGTTTTAAGGATTTTATTGAGCTTTAAAAGACATAAAATATTATTTAAATCTCGTTTAACTAAAATCTTTTAAATTGTATGTTTTCTCCTTTTTTCTTTTTTAGTAAGCTTTCAAGTTTGAAATAGCTGAATTTTCTTTGGTGGTTTAAAATTTTCTAAATGGAAGGTTCGTATTTTTTTTACGTAGGCCAAGGTTTTAAATTCAACTATTAAAACTTTATACTTGTAATTTAACTTTACAAAAATGTCTTTTTATATTTAACTCAACCTAAACCGCAACGGAGAAAGTCAAATACTCATGTCCCATATTTTGCTGTTAAGATTAACAAAAAACCAATAGACATTAAATCTCGACTAGTTTTAACTATAGCTTGAAGCTGCACTAAATTAGGATAAACTAATAATCGCCTACAACACTCAAAATGACATCAGTGAAATTGATAAATGAAAGTAATTACCGTTGGTTGAATGAGACGTGAGACAGCCCGCCAGGATTTGTGATACACGTGGGCAGTTTAACAGCCTGAATTTTGAATGAAGACCTTATAATGATTTTACTGTATATCATTACAATGATTATTTCACGCCATGTTGCACAAGATACAGCCAACTTGCCCATATTCTGGAAATTCTGGAGGGCTGTCTCCCGTCTCGTGCAACCAGCTCTACCACATCCTACAGTAATGTAAGTGGGTCCTACTGCCATGGCGAGTGATGTAAACAAAAGCTATCTCAATCCAAACTAGCAACAAGATACTTTGTACCTTTAGAGAATTTACAATCTCCTAAGATAATTAAATTATGGTAATTAAATGAAAAAAATTATAAAAATGTTTGAATTTTTCATGAAATTGGAAGCGAGTTTTTAATAAATTATTGTTTAAATATTCATGTCTAAAAAAATATAGGGATTCTAAAAGTGATTCTATAGTGGATCTTAGTTTAGTTTTATTAACTCATGCGAAAAAAATACTATCTTATTTTTTATTCCTTTTGTGTAAATGATTCGAAATCATTAGAAATTAAAAAGTTTTTAAATAATGTCATATAGAGGGTATATGTCATATACTCATAAAAAATAATTATTAAAAACATATAACTACCTCGCATTAACTACCTTCTTGCAACGAATGATATAATTAAGAAATGTTGTTAAAAATTAACTTTTTTCTGAATGTATAGTGTACATAACTTTTTTTCAAATTAATTATGGGTTTAAAACGAAGTTTTAGTATTTTACGAATCCTTTAAATTGCTGATTGAATTAATGGATGAAGCAGTGTTTCTATTAACGATATTTATTGAACAGAAGAAAATCTCATAAGTTGTGGCAAGAAGTTTTGATTTTGAGGGTAGTTTAAAAGAGATGTATCAAAACAAATAAAACTCTATAAATGCTACAGCAAGTTATTAAAAAAAAAAAAAAAAAAAAAAAAAAAAAAAAAAAAAAAAAAAAAAACAACTTAATATTTTACATTTAAATACTTCAAAAGGTCAAGTCAGAACATTTGCTTATAATTTAACGTTGGACAGTCGTCAATATCCAATCGTGAAGGTAAAAATGTTTATCGATAATCTCTTGATCAGAGTTTAAACTAGACATGTATGTTTCCCAGTCACCATTAATACTTAACACGTGGAAACCCGTGAAGAACAGGTCAACAGTAGCACACCCACGAGTACAAGGCTTGAAGATTAAAGTACAAAGCATTGAGTAATAAACCACGCTTATGTCTGTTGTTGATGCACTAGTACATTTGAATGGCATCGTAACAGCATTACTTGGCTGGAATAATGGCAACGACATCGTGTACAGCAAAACAGGCATAAATGACTTATCTCATTTTCGACTAATTTTTTTCAGTTTTAAAACTGACAGAAAACAGTTCAAAAATCGTGATAGTCTGGAAAATGTTCACATAGTAATAATTTTATAAATGTAAAGATTTGATTCATTTCAATCTGTTGACAACCGGCACATATCAACTGAAGATGACAGTTTTTAAGTATTTCATTATATTATTTAATTACTTATTATTTAAAAGTGAAAAATCGCAGTCCAATATAAAAAAAATCTCTTATGGATTTTTAAAATGCATTAATTAAATCCAACACGTTTATACAAATCGATATTTATATAACTTCTGAAATCGCCAATAAAGGTGACAGAGTTATTTATAATATCATTCATTTAACAATTTATTTTTTATGTAAAATCGACTAGTGATAAAAAAGTATTAACAACGACTGCTGGAGCAACAGTAAAATAATATTTACAGATGTAGTGTAACAATTTCCAACAAAATAATCTAAAAATAATTTTTATGTCACCGTTCTTGACTGCAATCTTTGCCGGTGATGTGAGTGTATTAGTTGAGTTTAATTGTGTTTAAAACTATTAACGGGAAGCATAATACTTACCAATCTAATATTGTGGAGATCTATCTGATTGTACAATCATGTGATGGCAGTGTGCATATTTACATATTGAGTTCATCAGTAACGGAAATATCGTAATGTCCTGTAACTCTACCATCCAAATATATTTTACTCTTTTTTGTATTATCATAATTTAAGCTACATGAGTTACAATCCATTGTACTAAATCCGATGTCAAAAATACGTTACGTTATCAAGGGATTTTACACTCGACGCTATGCAATTGCTGATTCCGTCTCCTTGTTAACTAAGAAGATATGTTATCTCAGAAAGTAAAGATACCTCATATTAGGCATGAAGATACATAATATTAGGGACGATGCGTCCATATTAGGGCACGAAGATCGATATCAAATTACAGCATGAAGACGTCACATTGAGGCATAACGATAACTCACAAATATTTAGAGGTATTCAATGTCTATCTTTAATTTTTCTATGTTTGACATGCCTTTTCTAATGTCAACTATGTTTTTATAAGTTTGAGATTGAAAGCTTCGTAGCAAAACCTTTATATTTAATAGAAAATTGGATGAACGGATCAAAGAGGAGTGGAAAAAATCATACATGACTGATGATTCCTTAGTGTATTGATAAAGACTGATTGCAATTTCCGACTACTTTTTTTTTCGAATGAAGCCTCAGATCGACTGCAAACTTTCAAGGTAGATTTTATGTGTAGTTTGTAGATTTGAGTTAGTTGCTGAAGTTTTTTGAAGTAAGAATCCTAATGAACAGCAATTAATTGAATTTCACATAAGAAATTCATTTGAGCCACTTTTATTGTTTGCTTGAGTTGTTTGTTTTCAACCAACGTCCGACCCTCCGTGCGTCAGGCATAGAATTTATGATTTGAAACAGTTTCCTGCTCAAGGCCGTTTCACACCGGCTACCGCTACCGCCTCGGTCGCGGACGTTTCCGTGAGCCATTTCACACCAAAACTACCGCGTCCGCGTGGGAGGCGAGAGTTTCATCGACTAAGTGTTGCAGACGACCCTGGTTTGACGTTCTGCGCATGCGCGAGCCAAAACTACCGCGCCGGCAGCGGTAGAAAATCGCTCGAGGAGCGGTAGTGGCGGTAGTACCGCACTACCACGGGCGTGCGGTAGTCCGGTATGAACTGTCCCATATGATAACACGGTGAGCGATCTTTCCAAAGTTCGCCCAGCGGTAGCGGTAGCCGGTAGCGGTAAGCGGTGTGAAATGGCCTTCACTGTGATATTAAATTGCAATACAATTCGTCAGTTTACAAAAAAAGTAAAAAATTACTTACAAATGCAGTGATCTATATTTGTATTGACAAGTAACTACAAAAAGATAGCTTTTATGAATTAATTAGAATGATAATACATTTTTTTTATCATTCTGCACGAAATCAGCCTGTTTTGTGTTCTCTCAATAGTACCAAAACCGATTCTTTCTTGACCGATCATCTGGAGAATTTTTTAGGTCCTAGTACTGAAAAGTCAGCTGTTTGCTAAGTATATTATTATTAATTTATTAATGTTGAGGAGCGAATTTTGAAATTCAAACGTTATAAAGAGCATTGTTTGTAAATAACAGAAATGTAAACACTGCATATTACTTACTTTGTAAATATAACCTCAAAATCTTAATAGTTAATATTTTTAACGATTAAAAGTCTAATTTTGCATTATGATAAAAACGTTGTTCATCACTCGGAGCAAAAGTGTCTTTTTGATGCTTAATCGTTTTAAAAACTCGGCTGCGCCTCGTTTTTAAAACACGATTGCGCACCAAAAAGACCCACTTTTGCTCCTAGTGATGAAAACTACTATTTAATGATTGAAATCCACAAGTACAGCAAAAAAAGTAGATCGATAATCGATCAGCTGACTGTAGCAAAAGTAGACAAATAGTAGACGTAATGTAGTAAACAAACCGTTCGTAACATAGGTTATGTTGTTACACTTTGTTGTACATTGTCCTTTTTTGTTGCATTACATTTTGTTATACATTGTTGTGCAGAAACTAATTCTGAAATATTGATAAAATAAATAGAGAATGGTAAGTGTATATGCCAATAAATAGTCTATCCCTTTGTACAGTAGGTATTTTATCTCATTATTTATGTTTTAATGTTTTAAAGCTATTCATTTTTATAAACCACTTCTAAAGGTTTTATTTTAATTTTGAAAAATTCATTAAATTTAGTTTTGCATTATCTTTAACAACCTTCATTCCCACAGGCAACGATAAGCGTTCTCTTAGTTTTCAGAACGGGTTTAAGACTAGAGTGCTCAACTATATTGATATTTTTATGAAATACCCTCAGGACATTGTTAACCATGCAGCTCGGGTTATTAAGGAATTATTCATCAGCTTGTTTCAATGTCCTAGTTAGTCAAGTTTGTTTCAATGTTTCAAAGTGAACACTATACTTTTCTTGAGAAGATAAGTGTTTTTTATATCGAATGTAAAACTTGTAAAAATATGTATCTGAATTTTATCATAAAGATCCTGCCTGGTATTAAAACTCAAAAATTATTTCCTCAAATGAATTGAATTTCCTGAGGCAGGAAATAACAACAGCCGGGCTTTTAGCAAAATACACCGGATGGTGTTAGAAATGTAACACATTTGCTTAACTGGAGAGGTGATCCGAGTGTTTTGAAGCGAATAAATGCAGTTTTACCTTTTTACTAGTTGGTTTCCAGACAGTAACGTAATGTATAATATTCCGGGCTGGGAGGCTAGTTGATTAGTGAATTTCCCTATATATAGAGAATATGCCATTATGGTAGTAGTCATGGTAAGACCTAAGCCCGGGTTCATGACACTTTCCCGTTTTGTGGTCCCTAGGAGCCAAAAACACGTTTCGTTCAAATTCATATACAATATATCAATTTATATTTATATTGACAGCCATCATTTGTCCCAGTAATGGCAAAGATAATAATGCCACACTACCTATTATTGGAAATAAATTCACGGTAGGATATTGAATAAGGTTTGGAGATCATGAATATTTACATGTTAAATATACTCAATAGAAACGAAAAACGTATTAATGCTATTGAAATCTATTTACATAAGGTTCGTTAAAATAATTCTAGAGCACATTACTATATTTTTAAATATTTAACGTAATCTATATAAGATTAATATTAGGAGCAATGAAATATTGCAATGCATATTTATGATAAAATCGATTTTCCAATCTTCATTTTTTTTCTTTTTTCTACTGATTTATAACTTTTAGTCTCTCCAGAGAAATGATCCAAAAGCAATAAGAAGAAAAAAATTTAAGCATATTTTGAAATTTCCATAAAATTAAAAAGGTTCATCAGTGATTAAAATTCCACTTACTCAATCTAAAAAAGCTAAACAAATCAAAATATCTGGTGACCAAACTTTACAATAAAGTCATAATATGAAACTTTTAAAATACAATAACTTCAATTACAAGTAAAACTTTTTCATGTTATGGTACATCTATTTGTGTAATTTACCAATCGTGCTTATTTCATAAGTTATTAATTATATACATTATGAAATTTGAATCATCATTTCTTAAGAGATAAAACCCATCACATCATGAATTTTTCAGTTATAGAGGAATCTATTTTCCAGTCCATTTAGTTTACGAAAAACCGCCGTTGCTGAGTCGCAAGTCCAATGAATTATTTATGATTCCATCTCGTTGAAAGAAAGTTAAGGCTTTCGTGTCATAAGTTATTTTTATTGTAATTGGAAAGTGCACTAAAGCCACATTTTTTCAAGCTTATCTTAACGCATCACGTTGAAGATTGGTTTTGTGAGGTCAATAATTTTAAAATAAGTTTTTAAAGTTCAAGTTCCTTTTCAACAAAACGCACAGTCCTACTGTATGCACTTAGTGTACTTTTGTTATTAAAGTAAATTTTATGTTGTTGAAATAAAACGTAAGTAAAATAGGGATTTTAAACGATTTCATTTTTTATTTATATTTTTACTGAATTATAATTTTTGCCTGGTTTATACTGGTATCACTAATTATACGTTTTGGTTGATATTCAAGGTTTTTCAAAGGGTGATGAAGTGGGCTCTAGCAATTTTTTTCATAGCAGTGACTTGATAAAGAATTTATATCCCTCCCTAGCCTACTATTGTGGTCTGCGGTACTCCCAACTTCTGGGTCGTGAGGTACTTATTAAGACCAAAATAGTACGATTTCACCAATTGCCCTTACACTTCCAACCAGAACAGTCCCTTCGATTGTTATTTTAACTATTTATTGAAAATTAAAAAAAATATATATATACATATATGTATCATGTCTTTAATATTATTACAGCTAATCGTCTCAAGTATATTGGGATTTTGGTGAATTTACAAATATATTACTCAACTAAAACGTCTCCGTGGAGCTTAACTGCTAATTTACTGTAATTGAAATATTTCACATATTTTTATGTTATGCACTACACCATAATAAATGAAAAAAAATGTTGCCCTGGGAAATTTGAGAGAAAAAGCTAATCAGTTACTATGTGAATAGTTTTTATAACCTTTGTTGTTAAACATTAATATTAATTCTAAAAAAATGCCATGAGTAAAAGCGGCAGTAAAGGTGAAATAGATAAAAATATTTGTCCAAGATTATTTAGAAAGTTAATCATAATTTCCCTTTACAGTATACAAAACTCTAGTTTATTAAAATGTTAATCATTTTGCATTTTGCAATTTTTAACGTAATTACTACTGTAAATGCAATGAAGTTACGAAATTTGTAATAATATACTCTTCAAATGTTATATTGTGCTGCTGAGAATTATAACCAGCAACTAAAACATTTATATCGTCGGATGAGATTTACACATAAACCACCACAGAGTCCATCAGTCGACCACAAACGTGGGCTTAGCCACAACTTGAAATAAATAACGAAGCGTTCACGAGGTAGCAGCAATGTAGCCCCGTTGTTCATGGAAAACGAGAAAACTCTGTTTTAAAAATCATATTGGAGTGATGTTTATACTGTGTACAGTTTTACAATTAGCTACATCCTTTATCGCTTCTGAATTCATATTTTATACTGCAAAAAGAATAATCACATTTTAAATTAATGTAATTTCAGTTTTCCAATATAATTGTTATTTATTTGAATTTTCGGGTTTTGTTGTTTTTTAATTTACACGAATTTTATGGTATGAAGCAAGTACTGATTGTACTGGCAAAACCCCGTCCAAGGCTCTTTTATAATATGAGGGTTCTGGCCAGGGGAATCGATTGGTGATTCCATGGCTGGAGAAAATCGGTTTTCGTCCTAGCTCTTAAAAGTTAAAATTTAACAAAATTCAGATGATTATTTTAGATGTAAAACCTTACCTATAAATTTTATATTTAAAAAATTTATTTCATATAAATTATGACATAGTGCAGCACTCTTTGGCCTGGCAAGTAAGTGAACGAGCTCATGTTGAAAAAGAAGAGATCGTGTGAGATGGGCGTACAACCTTGGTCTGTGAGAGGAAAGTGACGCTTAATAATTTAACATAAGCTCGGTCCCACTGGTAATAAAGTGCCAGTATTCTGTTAAAAGATAATTGCGCAGTAACACAATTTCAGTTCCTTAAGTTGAAACACTCCGTCTAGTGAACCGTCGAGCCGTCGGATGCTGTGGAGCAATGTTACACTTTCGATGTTTTCTGACGTGACAGCTGAACGTGGATGCACAGTATATTTTAATACTCATCACTTACTCATCAATTGAAGACCCATCGCATTTTCAATGTGCGATCTGGGATTATTCCATCTCGTATTACATTAAATATTTCCGTAGCAATCGCCTGGAGGCCTGTGGATGTCTCCCCTACCACGCAAGTCAAATCCAACCATTTTTTGATTTTTTTTTCTTTCCCTTAATAACACATTATATACTCATATACAAGGTATTTACTTGTAAAATTTAAATACCTTTTTATTTCATACTAATTTTAATATTAATGGAGACGATATATAAAGACTTAATATAGGCACATACCTTCGTCCAAACAGTTCAAAAGTGAAATTCTAACAC